>CAJQZM010019188.1:0-16019 GCA_907164665.1 Colias nastes | reverse complement strand
CTCTAATTTCTGAACATTTTCGCTTATAACTTTTTTATTTATAGTTCTACGACTAAAAGTTACTACACCAAAGTTGTAGAGAATTTAATTTGCAACAAATAATGTAAACAAATTTTTTTTATCAAATAAATAGTTTAAGAGATATATCGTAAAAACCATTTCAACCGCTATTTTCAAGATGGCGGCCGTGGGACAAGGGTGGCGACCCCACAAACTTGGTTTTAGCTTCACACTGACCCCCCCTACACATCAAAAAAACAAAATTGCGTCCTCTAAAAAATGCAAGGTTAGGGCTAAAAAATGTAACATTTCAATGGATCATTATCTTACCCGTCAACTATAGTTATTCGATGCAAGACAAGGGTCACGGTCCGAGTAATAGCGTTAGCTATAATATAATATCGCGTCCCTGGAGCGATAAATTCTGGGTTGATGTAATTTACAAGCAATTGTCGCGTAATTCGATGCCATTCCTTCATCTACGTGTGTTATTGAGAATTTATTGTTTTGAGTTAAAATACGCTTGATGATTTCCACTTTATATGAAACTAGCTTACCGCCCGCGGCTTCGCCCGCTTTGTCTAAATCCTAATAAATTATATACTAAAACCTTCCTCTTGAATCACTCTATCTATTAAAAAAAACCGCATCAAAATCCGTTGCGTAGTTTTAAAGATTTAAGCATACAAAGGGACATAGGGACAGAGAAAGCGACTTTGTTTTATACTATGTAGTGATATATTACTAGCGTAAGAACCGCGGATTCGAGCGTGTATTTTATGTAATTTCACTCACTTTAAAGGTATTATATTTATGACTAAAATATACCTATGCACGTCTTACATACGTCTAACTATACAAAAATCATCATCAAAATTATCGTCTTAACTCTAAGTCAATTCAAATCTGTACAATGCTTAACGTTTGAAAAAATAATTGTACAAGCAAATTATATTATTAATGTGAAAATAAATCTGCTCTTATTTTCAAATTAATAGTATTATTTATCCATACTCGTAACAAGGATGTGTGTCGTAGCGATACATAATTTATTATAATAATTAATTGAATGTGTGCACCCTAATAATTAAGTTAGACGGCGGGCTTTATAAGTGCAATTTACTGTCAATACTTACGCAAGTACCCACTTTTTCTATATCTTACGGCTTTGTGCAAGAAACAAAAATCACTTACAACCCCACCATAGGTGATAGTCCTATATATTTCAATGTTCCTTAGTTTTATTAATATAGTCTCATTAAGTAAAACGTAACGTTGACTATTTCTGGATAACATCATATCCATCTATGTACCTTTTATAAATCTATAAAGTGCACTAAACGCATCTGCAAATGGTCTATTATATCTAATATCTATTATATCAGGTTTCCTCTTTTTAGCATATTTATATCAATGGTGCAACACAAATAAAAATAGCTTACGCAGAGCGTGATAAATCGAGACATTTATTTTTAGTGGAAAAGCTATTGAGAGAATTATTTTTGTGACCAATCAATTAGTGAATCAACAGTGACAATGGGTGATTCATTCTTTGTTATTTTAAGGTCAAAATTTATGAGTTTGGCTCGTATTCAGGAAGGTAGCAAAGTTTTAAAATCCTACTGCTAATAAAGTTTGGGAACGCATAAATATTTTGGTTGTAGTTGTAGTTGTAGTTGTAGTATTTGCACCAAAAAACCTTGTAAACAGCTGGACATATTTTGATAATGCGTTCACCAGTAAAATGCTCCATTATTCCTAAGTGTTACATATTCTTTCGTTTCTTCTTGTTTGCTCGTATATTCTATTAATTTTTATTTCACATACACAAAAGAGATACTGCGACACGTGTTTCGAAGCCAGGGAGGAAATAGTTTCCCTGTCAGGAAATGAGAGGGGTTTTAAAAGCTTCACTAACGAACTACGAAGTCGCGATCGAAACAACGGAACAAAGGAAATCGTTAGTTGTGTGATACTGGAGTTATGTTTTTTAACGAATGAAAATATAAACATGAGGAAAAACAAATGGGTTATTTAACAAATGAAATACCTACCTATTTATACTCACGACTATGATGTATCGAAATCGATAGTAATTTTACAACTATAAACTACCTATATGAAAAAAGAGCGTGCGTGCCGAGCACACGTGTCAGAAGTGAAACTTCTTTGGCTCTTGCCAATCTTTTAATCTTAAAAGATACCAATGTGGATACCAAAATCGTTGACATACTCCCTGACGTGACAGTATTGCCATGACGCGACCTCGAAATTTACTCTCACTAAAGAATTTCACTTAAAAAATAAAGTCCCGATATGACAAGATACAAGATGGTCACCTATTTGACCTTTATGAAAATCGTTAGCAAAACCTCCGTGAAATACCTCTGCACCATATCCCACAAGGAATTACGCGAGTTAACCTTTCGTACCTACCTGAAAGAATAACTAACTGAAAGTATAAAAATGTCTGACGGACACCCCATAGGAACAACATTCCTTTCGTTTTGAAACAAGTAATATATTATAGGAGGTATAATTAAATACATTAACAATATTAAGGAGTTAAATGATAAATGAAATAAGTGAAGGAAAGCTACCACAAAAGTGTCGTGAGGATTTTTCGTGACGCTGGCCTACCTTAGCCAGCGTACCACGCCATAGGGAACATCGTTCCAAAACCAATCGACCAGACTTCTTCCTATTGCATTTACACCCCCTATAAATTATTTCTCAAACATTATGATTTTATTTGCCACTCTACATCTCAGAAACTGTCTTACCGACCCAGTAACACTTAGCACAGTGACGCTGTCACCACTATCTATAAAACAACGTAATAGGTCTGGAAAGCTCCCGCCCACGCTGAGCTTACCCAAACCAACCTCAATTATTTACTGTACAAATTGTATTTATTGATTGTACACTTTAATATCATGTCTCTATAGCAATAGCTAATGAGTTAGCTTTAAGGATGGTAAGATTGTTTAAAGATGTCTCTACAAAACTAAAGTGTAGTCTCTTTAAAACATTTGCACGCAACAAGCCTAAAATATGAATTATATTTTATGGTATTTATCTTTTCAGTATACTTGCGTAATACATAAAACATTTTTATATTAAAACACACATTACTTCCAAATCATATTTACACCGCGGAAGTATAAACAATAGCAAGGTACAAAACGCGGCGTGTCCCGCGTCCCCCGGGGCATGACCCGGCGCGGGCGTGTTGAAATAGTAAACAGTGTAGTTATAATAATTACACGTACTTTAAACTTGTGACCTTGCAGTACTCAAGTACTTTGCTCTTTCAACCAAAACACTGCTAAGTTTGAAATTAACTGCGACTAACTTAAACGCATTTGCTTGTAAGTGCAAGGTGGTTGTAAAATGTTAAATTACGCTATGACGAAGATATTTGCTTTGTTTTTGCTATAGTAGGTGTTATAATTTATTGTTCAGTTTTAGGTCAATAATACGGTTTATTGTATTTACGTGTTAACTATAAACTATCAAAAATTGAATTTTCCTAAAACTAAAACCTATTCAAATAAATACATATATCTATGTTGCCGTCATCTGGTTTAATGCGCTTCTCGATGCTCCTATTTCTGTGTAGTTAAAAAAAACACGAACCTAACCTAACATACCCCCTTATCCAAACCAACAACTATGCTAAATGACGTTGAACTTTAATGTATTAAACAACTTGACGAGTTGTCCTTTAGTCATTCCATTAAATGTCGTCATTGAATGAACGCGCTAGTCATTCAATCAATCAGCAGTTTCAATAAGGTGACTGCGACATCTATACCACCCTAATAAACATGTCGATAGAAGAGTCCTTTACAAAAAAATCTATGGGAAAATAATTAACGGACCATAATCAAAGACTATAATAAAAGAAAAAAAATAAAAGTGATATAAATTCTTTGCACGTTCGCCATTTCGTTACGCACCTCATGGGTTCCAAAGTGATTTATTACATTTCTAACTTCTGTCGACTGAATAATTTCCCCTTATTTATCCAATAACACCTGACGGCCATATTTATTATTCTATACGTAATATGAAGTATTTTAATCGATGGAAGATTCCCAATTCTCTGTTTTCGTATTACACATTATTATTTTAATTTTTCTAGTACATAATATATGAATGCAAATATCACCAGACGCCTGATTATGTATACAATTTTTTATTTGAAGACAAGTAATTAAAAATTATGTACGTATTACCTTGAAAATACGAATCTTTATTTTGTAATATTAAAAATTAAGCTCTTATTAAACAATGTTTTTTCAATAATAAACAGATTTAATTCAAACATCAAGGATCGGTGGCGTAAGAATAATTTTTTAAGTTGTTTCAAGCTTGTTTTTTAGCTACAACATTAATCATTTAAAAATACAGTTTCAGCCAAGATGCACACGCGGCGTGCCCGGCCCGGTTTATCTCCCGTACGAACCCGTGACCCGGTTACTGCGTGCGCTCTATTGCACTTTTTGAGCAAACCCTGGAGAGCCGTCGAGTGAGCTGATTGGAATTATTGACCGACTTTGTAAAGAGTGATAGTGTTTTTAACACGCTTTTATTAGCTTCACCTTCATGTTTGTATGTAACCGGTTCCTTTCGACTACATTTAAACCCACTATAAACGGACAGATTTAATTCAAACTTTGTAGAGTACAAGTGTTATCAAGGATCGGTGACAATATAATAATTTCATGAGTTTAATCATATTTTTTAGTTTTTTAAACAATAGTAATTACTAGCTGCGCTCCGCGGTTTCATCCGCGTAGCTCCGCTTTTGTTGGTCTTAGCGTGATGATATATAGCCTATAGCCTACCTCGATAAATGGGCTATCCAACACCGAAATAATTTTTCAAATCGGACCAGTAGTTCTTGGGATTAGCACGTTCAAACAAACAAACTCTTCAGCTTTATAATATTAAGTATAGATTGGTTACAATACAATAATTTTATATTTAAACAATATTCATTATTTGTAAGTATTGTAAACAACGTGAAATGTAAATGCGGTTTTATGAAGTGGTTAAATCATACAAATGGTTTATTTGCCGTGGTGATTAAATATTATAATTACAATTTACTATTAAATTAAATTGTAACAGTAATTTACTCAAAAATATCCATACAATTTAATAATTTGCAAAAATTGTAACTTTAATTTTTTATTTCGATCTCGCAAAAACAACTAAACTGTTTCTATTGTTGTTTATATTATTTACTTATAGTTAACATCAGGCTAAAAATATAAGGAAGAAGTCACTATTCAAATACACATCTTTAAGTTATTCAAATAAATGTAGATAGAGAAAAACTACGATTATTCCCAAAATCTGTAGGTACTGTGAACGACTTAAGACGGTACCTCCCACGTATTTTTCCCGGTATTCATTAATAAATCTTTCAAGTGTATATTTCGCTAAATCAAAATCCTTATCCTCGAAACTTCAAGTTGTTTTGAAAGAGGGTTTAAGTAGATTAAATCTGAGATACCGATAAGTAATCCGACATTAAGTAGATTTCGTACAGAGCCTATTACGAGGCTCGATCGTGGATTACTTTGAATTCTAAGGGTTCGTGGCTAATGATGATGATGTCTCCTCTTTGTTGGCGAATTTAGGCCCTAATAATTAAGCACCTTTACATGAACAACTTGATGTAAGTACTGCGGTCTGAAGAATATAAGAAATAAAGGTCACAAGCTAATTGATAAATTAAAAGAATAAAGTTGTGTATGATTTGCAAATATAGGTGATAAAGATTTTATGCTTTCAATAATTTTGATATTGTTATTTTTTAAGGCCATGAATCCCTTTACGAAGAAATGAACATTTATCTGAAGCCACGATAAATGTAGAATATAATATAATTAAAAAAAATGAAAGCACAACGTAATAAAGCTACTTTCATAAGTAGCTTTCAGTATTTGCTGCAACATAGTTGCACTGATTTTCAGTGACCCGTCTGTAACTATGCCAACGTTAGTTCGTTCACTTATTTCTATAAAGATATATTATAATATCTAGTGTAACTTTCACATTTATCAGTAGCATGAAATACCATAAATAGGTAATATTCCATTCGAAAGTACATAATATTATTGTTGTGTTTATTAAATTCATTTGTGATTTTATTAGCCTTAAGTTGTGTTTTTTAAATAAACTCTCTTCTTTCTCTTCTTCTCTCTTCTTCTTCATCTTGTTAGATTTCATCAAGATAGAGCTACCTGCGAGTATGTTGCAACTACACAAAGTTACCATACTACTTGAAACAATAAAAAGTGAAAACGTTTCATATGCGAAAAGTTTTATTTAAAAACTTTATTTAAGATTATTTTAGTATCATTAACAACAATGGATCGAATCTAAGTCGCTTTAACAACGCTCTAAGCTACCTCTACATTAAGAAGTCAACGAAAGATAACTAAGTTCAAAATTGGTGTAAAAATTTCGCACAAGACTATCTCACTTTCCATTGTATAAAGTGCCCTTATACCTCAAGAATGTCTGTAAATATAGACTTAAAAGTGCACAGCTAAAAGAGAAGTGCAATTAGAAAATAATTAGGAGACTAGTGACGTCCAATCGCAGTCATTAATCACGCGTAATGATATTTATTGCCTATCATATAGCTATTTATAGTTTTATTAAATTACTTTTTAAAATACATTGTAGAGAAGATAATTCTAAGTTTAAAATGAATTTAAAGTTTGAATGTGTACTCTATGTAGAGTTTTAGGAAAATATTGTTATTATTGAAATATTTCATTTGTTCATATACTTTGGAGTTTATTGAAAAGGCACTTTTAAATACAACTTAGATGTTAGTATCATTATGTTTATTTCACATTTTAATAATAGAGCTTTATACGAAAACACAAATAATATACTACGCTCTATGTTTCTACGCTCGCATTGTAGAGATCTTAGAGCAAGTACATATGTTTAAGAAAAAATAATTTAAAATACTTACAAGGTATTTGGAAGGTATAATTAATAGGAAACACACACACAATCTATACCACAACACACACAAATTACGACTATCCGTTGTTATGTCCATTACAATAAATAGCCAAGCGTGTCGCGTCACACATTTTTCACGGTGGGCACGCGTTCTCCATGATAATTCGACTAATTACTTGATTTTTGGATGTTGAACACGCCTCGATTCTTTTTTATTTTGTTACAAGGCGATGGCTTGAGATCAAACGGTACGTAAGGCGCGCGCAGCGGTGTTCGCCCGCAGCCAACTTCGCTCGCTCCGGGCGGGATGCGCGGCGCATCGGGGCAACTTCACGGCGTGAGATCTGACCTCGATTTGACGTAATAAATTATTTTCGAAACAGCAACGCATTGGGCACCTATGCACGTATGTTTGTTCTTCACCTTTGCGCCCGAATTGGCGGTTGATGGGCTCGATCACGAATGTTTAGACATTTTTTTTGTAACATTATAATTAAACATGACGTATATATTTTTTTGAATAATGAAATGCAAATATGATTTATTATCATTAATCTGTAGTTTATATGAAAATCATATAATAACAGTTAAAAGAGAAGCTCTATCATTAAAACACAACGTTCTCTTAGTAACAATGAAACATACCTCTAAAATATTAAAAATGTTACGAAAACAAAAAAAAAAGAAAAACAATGTAAGGCTTTTCTCATTTAGTACACAAGAATTTAAAACTCATCACAGACCTAAAGGTGCCTAAAGTTAGTCAACTAAATGAGGGAGTCAAGAGCGTAGCGAGCTACGAAATATCGTAGAGGCCCTACGCTACGCTTGTAGAGTCGCTACGAAATTTTAACCTTGAGACAAATGGACTTGAAAATTACATTAATTGAACTAGAGTTTTACGCGTAGCTTCACTTGTTAAAATGTTCCTCCAGAATATAATGTGAAGAATAATATTTTACCTTTATTTTACAGACTACTAATTATAACGTCTACTAATATATTATTACCAATTCTGAGGAAATATATAAAAGGTTTTCCTTCAAGTTCAATCCGCGACAAAAATAACCATGCCTATTAGCAAGCTCCTATTTATCATGCTGATAATTTCATTATTTATTCTGTCATATTGTGAAAGATATTTCCACTTTACATATTATATATTATGTAAAAGCGAAAATGTGCTCTATGCTTATTAATTTGTGCGGATTTGTATACTTTGTTACAATGATTAATTTTACTGTTTCGTTAGTGGGCACTGACTTCAAAAGTTTTCTACGTAAAGTTTGTTATGTATCTACAGAAATGACTGTGTTGATGTTTTTCTTGGAATTGAAGAGAGGAAGCGATATAGACCAAAATATTTGTTACCTTGTTGAATCAAATTGTTTTTCTTTATTGATATTCGTAATATTCATTGGATTTTATTTTCGATGGTTATTTTTTTAGTAAATAAATAAATAATAATCTATTGAATAATAATTGTGAAATTGTGCATAATACTATAAACTACAGAATAATAAGTTGGTATAAAACATTGTGTAGCTAACACCTACTTATCAACAAGTACTACTATTGTACAAGTTGAAACACTTAAAAATACCCCTTAAAATGTATATAATTATATTAACTACTTCTTTAAATGAATAAATGACTGATTTGCTAATTTATTATTATAGTACTTAAAATACTTACGCAAGAGAACGGAAGTAAGACTTATTACGCATTATATATTTAGAGCAAAGGGAACAATGATTCATCCCATACTTCACGCTTGAACGTGAATCATGAAATGATTTATTTATTTTCTTTCCGACAACTTCGGATATTCGGGTCAACTGCTAAAGAATGCGAATTCTGATTTGCTTGTTAAAATAAAATATCAACGTTTGATATCTAATTATCTTTTCTCTGTCTGGACAGCTTATCTTCATCAGAGATCGAGACTTTGTTCAGGATAATAATTTATGTTTAATATGAAATGAAATAAATTATATTTCCACGCATTAATGTATGAAAAATCATCTTTATGTTTCAGTGAAACAAGATTGTTATAAAGTACCTTAGATACCTATAAGTACCTTAGTACCTTAGATTATAATATATTACGCTCTCTTTTAATTTCATAATTCACATTTCATACACGTAAAGTAAGCTTGACATCAGCAACTTTATCTACCTGATAAGTCATGTCATATACATAATTTTAGATCTAATAGACCGCATAAGTATAAATACATAGTTTCTATAACCACGTAAACACTGTGCAGACAGTTGGTCAGATAATGTCATATCACCATTGAACAACTTTGCCAGTGTCTGCGTATTGTCCGCATCTAACTCGTGAACTATACGACATAATATGGGTAATATAGTAAGTAGTTACAGCTTCTGAAACACATAATAGCATAACGTTAGGTGATGTGAAATAACCACTTTTTATGATGTGTTCAAAATAGTCTTGTAATTAAAAAAAAAGACGGGTTGCACTCCGGGAGTGCCGGCAGAAGTGAAAACTTGATTAATTATTAACGTTCAGCATGTTTGATATTTTGGAATGGTATCCGTCTTACGCATGGAATATAAGGGCTAAAAAAAAAAAAAATCCGTCTTACGCTTTTTCGATCAGGCCACGTGTCCTGACGCGAGTTTAAGATTTTATACCCAACGCCGCTAAAGAAGTTTTCACTTCAAAAATTTGAGCGTTACTTTTTCATCTACTTGCTCAATTGACTGGTCTGCAAAAAATTATACTGGCAAAGTTAGTTTATCTGGTTTTAACTTGGATGAGCACCATTTCCCTGTGGACAGGTATTTATTATAAACTCCCACCATCGTGCTGTGTATGTGCTTATCTTACGTAAAAGCTTTTCGAACCTAACAAATACATTGCGAATATAATAACAGAGACATCCATCATCTCCTTATCATCTCTATCTACCGTTTTGCAAATATTTTTATTATTTTTTTATTCGATTTTAGAAAGAAAGTTCATCAATCTACGCCTTCACAGTTTAAAACAGTCAAGTGACGGGTACGAAAAGACATCCGATGATGTCAAACTGTCAGAAATCAACACGTATCTGTCCACAGCATGATCTGTGCCAACTGGCAATATACTACTAGCCTTTCTTCACTTCTTATTACAATCGTTAATGTATTAAATTAAATTAAAATTTCACGTATATTTTACATGTTTATTTGTTGTTTAAACTGAACCTGTTTGGACGGCTGTCGTTGGCAGCTTTTGTTTTTTTAAATTTTAAACGTATTTTTGTTTGATGTTTCGTTTTGTATCATTGTAACTTTGCTTTGTTAAATCAAATTTAATTATATTTGTAACTCGTTTTATATTGTTCGTGAGTTGTGATATTCACACTAATGAAATTGTTGCAGTATAATATCAAAAAACATAATAATACTAATATCTGATCAATTCTAATCCCAAAGCAATATGAGAAGATGTAGAACATGAAAAATATTTAAATAACTAATTTGTTTTGTGTAAACTTAGACATTATTGATAAAGTAACCTTTTTTAAGATACTGCCTTCGGAAAAATCGCCACTTTATCGGGCCCTAGGTTAAAGAGCATAATAAGACAACGTGTTAAAATTATAACACCTTAAACATTGTAAAATATTTACTAACGACGAAATTAGTAGGTAGTATTCGTACTTTCTGACTTACCTAATATCTGCTTATACATAGCGAGTGAAAAACTGGTTCAAGCAGCTTTTAATTCTTTGCACAATACATAATAACAATAGGTTCAAAGTTAATTGCAAAACCGCCCACAAGAAGTAGAATTTAATAAAGAACCACGTGCTTCGTGGCCGTAATTAAGCGTCGAGAGCTTTGTATTGACCTTTGTCGAACATTTTTCACGTCACTCGACAATTGTTCAAGAGAGGAATTAATTATTTTAATTAACACTTTTTTGTATAATTTAGCTATTTAAAGTTGCCTAATTTATTATGTTTGTAAATGCTTTGTAACACTTTAAACCCTTGAGAGAGATAATTAAATGTTTTTATTCGTTTATTTATTTATTTTTATACATCATTTCGTATAGATAGGTATTTTAGAGCGTTCTCTCCACGTGTTATGATTCGTGATGATAAATATATCGTTAAGTTTCAGTAATGTATGTTTCATCGCGATGCGTGCATTGGAATTTTGAATGCTTGTTAGATTTTACGTGAAGACATTTAGAAATTAAATGAGAATGCAATTAAATTTAGTAAAATTCAACAAAACTCGTTTAAAATTCGGTAAAAAGTATTTTGCAGGCGAGTCTAGTGTTTAGGTTAGTAAAAACGCTACCTAGTCTATTATCTCAATGTAAGTGAAAGTTGTGAAATTAAAAATAAAATCATACACTGGACTGTAATAGTAAAATTAAAATATGTATATTGAAATATACCTACTGTCATAACGAATGCATATAAAACCACAACGAGCTAATCTGGTAAATTTCATAGTTTAAAGTCCTCACATTCTTTTTTGTGATACATTCCGTTGTTTTGCATTTATAATATATGAACCTACAGTAAAAATATTATATTTTATATCAATTTTTATTCATAAAATACGATTAAGGATCTAAGAATAATAAATCTAATCTAACCAATAAACTTTTTATATATAGTAGCTCTACCAACAATAATAATAATTAATGAAAGCTTCTTGATAGAGCTTGAGAGTTAATATGTAATTTAAAGTTAAACACAATTTAGTTTTAAAATTTAAGACTAAACTAAGCAAGTCGATTGATTTATAAAAATAATGCAAAATTATAAAGTATGTTATTTCCATACCATTAACTCGATCCTCCACACGTCGCACTCAAATGAAACACTACAACGTGTAAAAATGATTCACTAAAAAATCACCACACTATACATATTACATTCATTTACACTTTTGGCACTTTATTAATAACGAATTCCGATTTAGGTTATCACCACGTAGTATAAAACAAATTCGCTTTCTCTGTCCCTATGTCACTACAGAATGGATTTTGATGCGGTTTTTTTAATAGACAGAGTGATTCAAGAGGAAGGTTTTAGTATATAATTTATTAGGCTTTAGCAAAGCGGGCGAAGCCGCGGGCGGAAATCTAGTTCCAAATATTTTAGAGTTGCCCAGCGCACGCGCACGTCTCACCGCAGTGAATTTCAAATTAATAATCTCTTCCTCAATATTATTTTTAGAACCGTTATAGATGCATAGCTGATGATATAACGAAATCTAAGTTTTATTTAGCCGGATTATAGTGGCGAAATGTTGATTGTTTTTATTTCTTTCGAGTTAATGCTCTTTTAATTTTATTATATGCTTTTCCGTTTAGATTAAGCTTGAAAATAGAGATGTAGAGTTTTATTACACGCAGATTCTATCATTATTCTTTAGAGTTCCTTTTCATTTTATTAAACATGCAGTTTAATAAAATCAGGCAGTATGACATGTAAATATTTCTGGAAAGTATATTTTGATATTTTGAATGCTGTAAAATTGAATAAGTATCTATCATTTCAAAAGTCGAAATTATGTTTACTAGTAATCGAGTAACATCTATACTAGTAAAATGAATTGCGAACACCTTTTTTTAAGACGGTCAAAAAGCATACCTACCTAATTTTCATAATAATTAATTATGCCACCGTGTGGTTTTAAAACAAATCTTATTTCTTTGAAAGTATACTTTCAGTGCTGTCGAATTTTTCACGCGAAATACCGACGTTCAGATTACAGATCCGCGAGACAAAATAATTTTTCTCAATAATGCCACATAATGTTAAAATTAATATGAATGTTGAACGCTATTTCATGTTATTTGTAGCTTTCTATAATAAACCCGGATGTTTGATATTTGTTGCTCTTTCACGCAATAACTAATGAAACGAGTTTAATTTAAGGATTTGCTTCTTTTTATTAAGGTATTTAGGGAACTATAATTCTGAATATGTTGTTATGGGATAGTTAAGTCACTGATGATAAAATGTGTCTGTGAATCTAGTTATCTTATTATCTGTCTGTCTTTAATATTTCTTAAGTATTAATAAATAACCTTACCTAACTTAACAATTTTAAAACTGCATAAGTCAATAATTATGAAAATTTCTTGAGCCGGGAATCGAACCCACCCATTAAAGTTAATAAAAGACACATAATAAATAAGTAAGTATTGTTTTTAAAGCGCTATTACAATTAATAGAACCGATGTCTTCAGTTAAAATCTGAGTTCGTTACTTCTGAATAGCTGGCCTACATACAATGTTCGACTTTATTAATTCCTCTTAACTATCTTTATTTTAGCATAATAAATATATTTTCTTTATATTAAATAACTGCATTTCAAAGAAAAGCTTCATACGAATAAAATACACGTGTCATGAGAGATTGTAGGTCAAAGTCAGGGTCAAATATATAATTTACGAATGTTTTTAGTTACAAAGTCTTAAGCTTCAAATAAGTAACAGATGTTAATAATTGGGAAAGTGTTGTTATTCTTTTGTAGTGGAATTCGTAAGGTGCTTGGGTGACCTTTGGCCTTGGAGATGTTTTGGAAAGGTGTTATGCTGAATTATGTTAGTTTGTTAAACTGCAGCTATACTACTGAACTTATTTTCATGATGAAGGACTTCACAGGTCATTCCTAATTGATTTATACAACAAACAACATGCGTAGCGGTTGGTATGAGGTGGTCACAGGTAATTTTTTAGTACATTTACCATTTACCACCCTTCTGAAAGCAGTTTCTCCTGTGCTTTCTACAGAGAAAAGCCGGCAAGAAACGTGAAGAAACTCTATAGTTGCTCCTTTTCTACTAGGACCTTCATTCTCGGTTAACAAACGAAAAAACTTTCAAAGCTTTTGGAATCCTATTGACATCTATCACACACAATCAAAATTTCAGTCCGTCATAAAAGAAAAATTCACAAAAATAGCCCAGTAAGTATAAAAATATTTTTATATTCAGAAAATAATGCTAAGAAAACTTTACTTAAAGATCAATAAATGAAATACGAATATAAATATTTTGTAGTATAGTTAAAATAACATTAGGTTTCTGTACGATGTAGACTGGCAGAATGTTATCTGTACCAGATTTTCTAAGCACAATATTAAAAGCAATAGGAAAATCTTTGATAAAATTTTCCTTTTAACCTTTGCAAAATATAACTAAATGGAATTTGACCCAAAATAAAAAGTTAACATTATCCAAAAGCGTAAACCATCGGACTTTTTAATATTCGCTATCGGCATCTTTACTATTTTTTATGTAGATACACAATATTAATAAGTACAAAATTGTGTTGTATACAACATGCCTATCATACAATATTGATGGTATCTACACTACATGACCATTGTAATTGTTAAACCCTAATAATGTTAAAACTATGAAGTAAAACTTCCCGTAGGCAGTTCTCTAGGTCTGTTGCAGACGATGGTGTCTGGTTAAACGATGGGCCTCCGCGAAGCCCTGCTGCTCATTGGATTCCTCCTCTCACTGGTCGCTGGTGTCAATAGCTGCACACGCAAGGTCTATATTGCCTGTAGAAAGCCGGCGCCGTGTGGCAAGTGATTTATGAGAGTATCTATAGGTACCTAAATAGGCGATAAACCTTTGTATGTAGAAATATTGGGTTAGAATCAGGATTTGTGTATAAAGAATTGGTTAAAGCGTTTAGTGTTGGGTTACTCCATTATTATTTACCAGGAAAGCTGGATAGGTAGTATTAACATGTGTGTAGCATGTTATGCTCATAATATTATGACATATACGATTAAGAAGCTTTCTATGGTAATAAGTGTGTAAATTTTGAATTTGTATCAATAAATCTAAAGGCAGAAAGCTCTATTTAAACATAAACACAGATAAATATTGTAAAATAAGAAAACTTTCACATAAGTTTGTCTTATTTTTTAGTTTCTTTTTAATTCTACCAGTAACCACCTGCAAGCCATTGATTTAGTCACTCAAATATATTGTGATATTGAAATGAATTACCACAGTAAAGCCGCGTATAAATTAAGCGCGGCAAACCATCGAACATAGGCGCGCGCGGCGGCCGCGCACTATGTAGACGGGATAGCCGCGCGCGGCGACGCGAACATTGCCGCGCTCGAACGTGCCGCGGGGCGATCCGCTCGTTGTCGGTTTTTGAGACCGCATCAAAGGAGCTTCAGTCGTTCGCTCGCGCGTCGTGTGGACGGTTTGTAGTTTTGGTGATTCGGCTCGCGCGGCGTATACGTAAAAATGGACAACGAAAAGTGCTGTTTACTAATACAATTGTATGGCGCTAATGAATTTTTGTGGAACAGCAAATCCTCCAAATACCAATACAATAAATACCACAATAAAGTTTCACGTCATATAGCGATCTATTTAGATATAATTTTTTCATCCACCAACGCCTTTTTCTTTTATTTTTTTTACAAATAAGATGGTGAATCACAATGAAAGCGGCAGCCGCCACCACCGACCACGCGCGTCCATACTCAAGAGTGAACACTGAACTGGTCTGACTAACCGCCGCGGTCTGTTCGTGATGGATCGCCTGCCGCGCGCGGCAACTACGTTCAACTTAAAATATATCTACATATTGGCTCGCGCAGCAAATGAACGTCAACTCTGGTCGAACATAGGCTCGCGCGGCTGCCGCGCTTAATTTATACGCACCTTAACCCGTGGAGTTGATACATATATCACAAGTTGCGATAAACAATTCTGTCACATAAATCTTTTGCCCCAAATTGAAATCGAGTGTTTAGAATTATAAATGATATACTACAAGCGGGGACATTATTATAAGATTGATTGGGTTAAAGCTAATTTAATTTGGATAAAAGAAGAATAAATAATTCTCTACTTATAGGTTTTCATGATGATTGCGTTTTGAATAGTTATAGAGTTCAATAAAGAATGTTTCGTAAATTTGAACAGAATTTGTGAAATGTGTCTTAAGAGGGCGCATAAAGCCAGAGAATTTCTATAGTTTAATGGGCG
>CAJQZM010019178.1:0-10544 GCA_907164665.1 Colias nastes | reverse complement strand
TACGAGCTGGTGAAACCCCTCATGGCAAGAAGATTGACAGTCGAAAACATTCCCCGCCAATTAAAAAATAAAAGTAAATAGCTTTTGGGTCACGTAGATGAGGTACCAATACGTCATGATCCTCAAAAAAATGGGAAATTTTGCCTGTGCTTCCGAGCTCGAAAAAATGGTGTAAGCGATGTACCAGATGGGTTTGTCCTGATCACCAAGTTGTGGTCTGTATTGAATGTCAGGATGATGGCCAAAAAGTCGGTCATCGCTTATTAGAAGTTTTTTTTTTTTGAGCTGATCTCAAACTTGCCAAAAATGTTGATTATTTTCTTGATCTCATAATTTGATCCTAATTTTAATTATATGCTATTAAAATTTTATTTTTTTCTATAATTATTTGTTACAATAATTAAAATTTTAATATTACTGAGTATTATCATTTTAGGACCACCCATTTTTTTAATATTTCAAATACAGTTTTCTACTATGGTAGAGCACGCGAGCAACCATGTAAAAAAAAAGGGCGCGTGCGCTGTAGTGTTAATCAATGAAAAGTTAAACCCAATAATTTAAGTTACAATTCTTATTTATATTTACTCTTCATTTGGTCAGTAGAGTGGATTATCTACCTTAGCCCTTTATTATTCTAATAATAATACTGATGTTTCAATACTCTTGAACCAATTTCCAATCAAAGAAGTTTCTAATATATTTTTCGTATATTTCAGCGTGTTTTCGCCGTGTACTAGCAGGTCGGAGAGCTCTACGAAGTCACGTGAGAAGGGTAGTTGATTGCGAGCGCCTGGAGGACTGTAGACGGGAATGCGCTACCGAGAGGCGATTTCATTGCGAGAGCTTTAACTATAGGTAATTATTTGTTAATGCATCGTAATCAATGCATTGCATGTGTGTAATGTGATTTGAGTATTCGTTTTTCATTGATGTAAATAATGTAAAGTTGTGGACCTAATGTAGTGCCTTGGGGTATCCCTATATTGTTTGAGCAAGGTTTCATGAAGTCTGATGTAGTGATTTTAGAAGCTTTAAATTTTCTTAACCTTATAAAGTTATACGGAAAAGAAAATAGAGCCTGTACACGACATAATCATTGAACATAAACGATGACATAACGATGAAATAAACAAAATATTATTGTTTAATTTAAATCCTTTTAAATTTCCTAAATACTCGAGCTAAAAGGTAACTATTACCTCCCATTACATCTCTACAAGATCTCACAAACACCATGAAACCAGCCATTAATAAAGTAAAAAAGAACCTTGTTCATGCTACAGAATGTACTAATATTAACATTTATGAAGTAATGCTCTCACGTCATGTTCACACGATTGTTCATGTTTCCTAGTTCGCATTTTTGGTGACCACGTATTGTTATTAAAATTTTAAACCTCAAGGTCTGTAGACCGAATCATTTTGGTCGATGATTTTGTTTGTATGAAAGCGAATTTTATATTGGTTGGTATTTGTTTCTCATAGGTAAGGTAGGTTTGTAATAGTTTAGAAAATTGTAGTGGTTAAAAAATGATTGTACAAATTTAGAAAAATATCCTTTGACCGTCATTTAAATTTAATTAGCTTATTCCTATGCAGTTTAAAAATCAGTTTGTATAGTACGAATTTTTGTAAGTTCCTTGTTCAATCCAGTAAAAAGCTCAACTTATATG
The DNA here is from genome assembly GCA_907164665.1 of Colias nastes. Classification (NCBI taxonomy): domain Eukaryota; kingdom Metazoa; phylum Arthropoda; class Insecta; order Lepidoptera; family Pieridae; genus Colias; species Colias nastes. The sequence continues at coordinate 8,868 of CAJQZM010019178.1, read as the reverse complement.
TTCAAAGAATAGGTCTTACTTGTACGAGGAATTATTCTGTCGTATGCTTATTTTTGATGGTTTAAATATTATTTGACCTTTATTATAAATCTTCATCTTACTAGTATCTACTATCAGAATGAAAAATTAAAAGAATAAACTGTGATATCTGAGTGGACAATTTTAACTTTGATTCAGATAGAATATTATAAATGTTAACACATAGCACTTCAAGTTTAGAGTACCTACTCTATCTGTAGCCCTACAAAGTTCCATATATATTCTGTTTTATCCAATTACGGATTTTATAATACTTAGTGTGTAATCCGTCTCTCAAAATTCATAATTTTGTCATTTATATTGCTACTCACAGACTGGCAAATGCTGTATTACTATAGAAAATTATTTCAAAAAGTTACGTTGCACAGAATTAGGTGATATTATTTGACGAACAGACCTGCCGAATAAAAACAAATATCATAATTATAAAAATTGTTCAAGCTATTTCACAGGAGTTTGATCTAAATCACATGCCATCACAATTTCTACAGATGCATATATTATAAGCATGTCTTAATAATAGGGCAGTGAACTAAGATATCGAATCATAGAACTATGTAAATGCAAAATTACAATAATCTTCTGTACTTGTATAATATCTAAGTCCACTATTTTTACTCCAACGTACTACGTTAATAATAAAGCTATTAATTACCACCAGTTCGACCTCGGGTCAGCGCAATCAGCACGGAATCATCTGCATTGTATTGTAGCCTTGCGCGAGCGCAGATACGTATTCAGGAAGGAGTATCATGGCTCCCTGTATATGGTTTATGATAGATTTGGCCTTTGATAATGGTTAGATTAATAATTTTGCATTTAAAAACTTTACCCACAATCACATTAGATAGATAAAATGATAACTACCTTAGAGACGTTGGTTAAGGTCTTCAACGGTTAAGGAAAATTTAAAAATATGTATTTTCATAGTTATTCATTCCAAAACCTAGTAAAAACTAGATAATTTATAGAGAAAAGAATTTCTAACCAAGGAAACAAATAATAATTTGGTCATATTTTTAGACACTCTTCAGCATTCAACTTTTAAGATTCATCTAAATAAGTACGTATAACATATTATTTTATAAAGATTTTGTAGTAAAATCAAGTAAATCCTGCCCTGTATTAAACGAGTAATAGCAATAATTTGCATAAAGACGGCTTCCATATGACCTACATACACCTTTGCTATAAACACCATAATTGGGACACTCTCAAGGCTACGCATTGTGATCTCTCGTTGTACTTTAATCTCACTTGTTTTGATAATTTTTCTGTTAATGATTTCCCGAATAGGTAAGATTTGTTGTTTCATTGCATATATATTAGTCATAATAGAGTTTAAACTTAGGTGTATTGTAGAGATAGCTCTCGAAGCATATGTAAAATTACCAAAGTATTATTAGGATCAGAAATAATAAGGATATTATTTGTGGCTTTCAAAAACTGATTATTTTATGGATAATATAAAGAAAGAAAATACAAGTAGCGTTAAGTTTAGAACAAATAGAGTGAGCTGAAAATTACAGTTTTAAAAAAAGATAAAATGTTTTAGAATCCCAATTTATACAGTAATTTATATTTTAATTTTGTACAAATAATTATTGATAACTTGTATGTTCTCATTCTTTCAGATTAGACCCAACATTTCGCGGCAAAGGACTTTGCGAATTGATGACCAAACCCATCGAAGCGTTTGACATACGTCACGACTTCGTAGATGACAAAGATTACGATTTCTACGAACTTGACCGGAATAGTTTGGAACCCAATTGCCCAGAAACTCTCAGAGGTCCAGGGCTCTTGCATTCTGGTTTTTTATCCTCAAAGCCGAAGGGCAGTGAACGGGTAGATTGGCATGAAGCTGGGTATAGAGGGTACAATAGGTATGATGAAAAACAACACTACACTCAGCATAAGCGGTATGAAGACCAGTTTTATGTGCCGTATCAGATTGGTAAGTTTGAAGAATAAAGGAGTATATTGATTGGATGATTTGTGTGATTTATTTTAAATTTAACTGTTTTTTTTAATTCGAACCTCACCTTTAGTAATTAATGGCTCTGATGATAAATAAACCAAATTTTATTTTCATTTAACAATTTAGGATATTATTTTTTACGAATAGAATACCAAAGATGATACAATTCTAGAATACTAGATATACTTATACTATAGATAGATAATAACAATAGAATACCAAAATTTCTCTTAAAATTTTACCCGTTAAATAAAGGACAATGAAGCAATTGTGATAACATATTTCTATTACAAAGTAATAAGAAAGAAAAGAAAAAGGAACATTTTTATTTGATTCACTTGAAATATTAGAAGTTGATTTACCATACATAAATACCATTTTATAGGAATAAGTAGAAGCGACGAGAAAGAAACGTCCAGACCATACAATCACTATAGCCATCACGATTCACATTACAAGAACCAAAACCACAAATCCTATAGTCACTGGGGACTTGCTGATACAAAGTACTATGGGGTAAAACATGGTACAAATACTGACTTTGATTACCAAAGTTTAGGAAAAGGGCACTTCGATTACCAAAGTTTAGGAAAAGGGCAGGATCAGGGATATGGTTATGGGTGGAAGAAGGGCAGGTGGAACTCCTCTGGGGAAAGTTGGAGTAGGTGGGATGAGATTGGCAGGATCGATGATGGGGATGAGGTGAAAGGTGAGTAAAAACATTTTATACACAAACGATATTATTTTAAAAATTATTACCTGTTACACACCTTTTTACGGCCTGGCTTTCTTAACAAAAATTTAATTTATTTAACACAGAATAAACTCTATTCTAGTCATTTGTCCTAAAATATTACTTAATAAATAACTTTAATAAGTAACGCGGGCATGAAGCCACGACTAGTGCGGTACGGCTTTAATAAAATTAATTTCTTTCACATTATACATCTTTATTGTTATTAGATTCAACTCCAATGTTAGGAGGATTTTAAGGCAACTATTGAAGTTTTAATAATAAACAACTAAACGTGAGCGACGTTATAAAAATGTAAATTGCAATTCAAGTGACAGTGATGTTCAAAGTCTTGTATTAGAAAACTCTGCCTTACACGCGTAGGTAGAGTTTTGCTTCGGACAATTTTTGAATTTGAATTTGATCCTAGTTGTTTATTGTACGTCAATATAGTCATGACGCAATATTTAAATTTTAAATATACTTCAAGTTAATTTATATTATGTATCGCGAGAATGTCGCTCGCAATAGGCGTAGCATGCGTTTCATGAATCACAATGTGAACATTATCACATTATGTTTGTATATTTTATTTATTTAAACACAATAGAAAAGTGACGTCCCATGTTCTCTAGTGGGGTAAGGGGCAGATGCATTATACATCTGTCTCACTGATCGATTTTCTTTAGGGATAGGGTGATCAGCCTTCTGTGTCCTGCCAGACCGAGACATTTTTCTTTTTCTTCGCCTCCACCAGGAATCGAACCCAGGACCCCTCGGGTGTTACGCTCACGCGTCAACCACTGTACCAAGGAGGCGGCAAATACACACAATTTACACCAATTGTATTAATTTATCAATTACTTTATATATATGTTTATTTATATTAAAAACCCGATAGACTGCTCATCCCGTCGCAGCGCGGGCATGTCGCTCGCGGCGGGCGCGGTCCGCCGCTCGCTGTCCGCGCGAAGCGTGCTCGACTGCGAGGCGGCGTGCTTCGCGGAGAGAGAGTTCAAGTGTGTCTCGTATAGTTACAAGTGAGTGTGTGTCTGCACGTGTACACCCACAGACTGGAATTTTTATTATTTAATAGCTTTCCGTATGGATTATATGGTATTAGTATGGATTTGTTCAGTGTGTCTCGTATAGTTACAAGTGAGTTTGTGTGTCTGCACATGTACACAGACTGAAATGTTTATTATTTACTAGCTTTCCGCCCGCGGCTTCGAACGCGCAGTCAAAGAAAAACCCGCATAGTTTCCGTTCCCGTGGGATTTCCGTGATAAAACCTATCCTATGTCCCGGGGTAAAAAGTAGCCTACGTCCTTTCTCGGGTATCAAAATATCTCTATACCAAATTTCATGCAAATTGGTTCAGTAGTTAAGGCGTGATTAAGTAACAGACAGACAGACAGAGTTACTTTCGCATTTATAATATTAGTATGGATTTGTTCAGTGTGTCTCGTATAGTTACAAGTGAGTTTGTGTGTCTGCACATGTACACAGACTGAAATGTTTATTATTTATTTGTTCAGTGTGTGTCACGTCGTCAAGTTAGTGGGTTTTATTTATGTATTTTTTTTCCAAGTGTGTCTCGTATACTTAGCTACAAGTGAGTGGGTTTGTTGTACGATTAAAAATAGATTGACGGATATTTCTTTGGCACATTTATATTGTTATTAGGGGTTTGGATTGGTAAAGTTAAACAAAATATCATAAAAAAATCATTTATTGATTAAGATTTTTCAATCCTTGGTTAAAATTTATCCGTCCAATAAAGTATTACACGAACATTTTAAAATGTCACCTGTAAACTGTCAAATACGGACAATTAGAATACATTTTTGAAATGGTAGTTTAAAACGTTATTCGATGAATAAATTTTAACCAACGATTGAAAAATCAGCCCTAAGAAAAATAAACATTAATAAACAAAGGTATCGATTTTACCAGTATAACATAAACCTTAAAAAATAATGAATAAGTACTTCCTTTGCGGTGATATAAAATGTAAAAGCTATTCAGTTATTGTTTTCAACTAAAAATCCTGTTTAGCATGGCTCACTATTAATTATTAATTGACACTTAAACAAACTCCACAGGTACTCCAGTCCATCATCAGACAACTGTTTCCTCAGCGAGCGACCTTACAAAGCTCTACAAATGTCAGCTGATACTGGCTCCGATGTATACGCGATGCCGCAACACTCAGGCTGCCATACTGTTAGCACTAAACCTTGGGTGGAAAGTGGTAAGTAGACTTACTCGAAGTAAGTCATGAAGAAATAACTGACGACGTATTTGGAATGGTAAAGAAATATATGACTGACTATATAGGTAGTTGTGCAAAGATCCGACTGACTATACATGTAGTTGTGCAAAGATCTGACTGACTATACACCGTGATTCTGTTTACCCGATTAAAATATTTATTATTTATACGCACTCTATTCTTGTCACAAATTGGTTCTATGTTTATAAATAACATTTAATTTTGCCCTCCGATATTAATTGGCTACACTAGTTTCACATTTTCCCCTTTTCAACAATAGCGTAATTCAGCGTTCATTAAATAGCGTATTATTTCTGTGAAACAAAAATATTTTTTAAAGTAAAACTCCTTTAGGAGCGTTGAGAGTAAAATTTCAATTTCATTCTGGTATCATCGACACTTGACAAAGAAGTTTCACTTCTGACTCAGCACACACGCTCTTTTCTATTATATAATACACTCGCGTAATAAAAAAGTCATCCAGATAATATATAAAGTTCTAGCTTTCCGCCCGCGGCTTCGCTCGCGTTTTCAAAGAAAAACCCGCAAAGTTCACGTTCCCGTGGGATTTCCGGGACAAAACCTATCCTATGTGTTAATCCAAGTTACCCTCTATATGTGTGCTAAATTTCATTGTAATCGGTTCAGTAGTTTTTACGTGAAAGAGTAACAAACATCCATACATCCATACATCCATACATCCTTACAAACTTTCGCCTTTATAATATATATTAGATTAAGATAAACGCAATCCACGACGATGTTCTGGTAACTTAGTCCCAAGTTAAAACTTTTCTACGAGTTAAAACAAATCCACAGAATGTTTCTGGCACGTCCGTTCCGGGTCTGCCATATCTGGCTCCGCGGCTAAAGCGGCACTCACTGTGAGCGGGCTTGGTGCTTGTGAAGCGGAGTGTATCAGAGCTCATAAGTTCTTCTGTAGGGGATTTAGTTTTAGGTGATGTATTAATTGTATTTTATTTTTGCTTAAGTTTTAGGTGATGTGTGTTTTGAATTAATTGTTATCCTTTAGGGTTTAGAATGGTCTCATTGGTTATCAATTTTGTAGTTTTTTTGGTTTGGAAAGAAATTTTATTTGCTGTAGATTAGTAAATTAGTAATAACTTTATGTTAGGTTTGGTAAATAACTTTCTGTAATTTTTATTGCTTAAAACGTGACATTCCAATGTAGGTTTCTATGCTTAGTAATAGTTGCTCTTTGATTTAAATTTTATTTGTGATTGTTGGTAAAATCTACTTTTAAAATAATGTAATTTGACGTAAATTTTGGAGCTGAGCTAAGTGCCATTTCATTCAGTTGATAATAAAAGTAATATGTTTGTTATAGATGTTGTATTATTCGTTTTTTAGATTATTTTTAAACATATATTTTCAGTTAAATTTCAGTAAAAAAAATTACAATTTCTTAAACACACTCGAAAACGTTTATATTTGAGTTAATATTAAAATTATGTCATTATACAGGTTCGAAGCACCAACAATAGGTGACGACCTAGCCAATTGTATCCTCACATCATCACCACCAACATCCTTAGATCCAGGGGGTGTTGGGGGTGTTGGAGGTGGTCTACATGCTGCAGCCCATGAGCTATATGCTCGTGGTAATTATGGCAGGGGATGTGAACCAGCGCTGTATGATGATGTACAGCATAAGGACGCACGTAAGGATTTTTGGATTGTTTGAAATCTATGAATATGAAAAATATTTTAATTTTAGATAAATGTGTAGTTTTTTAATAGTATTTATAGAATATATTTTTTTATTAATAGTTTAATATAGTATATTAAAATATATATTGCAAAATAAATACTGTAAGACCTAATATAGATCCTTGAGTGACCCCATTCCTAATTATGCATTACAACCATATAATTTAATCTAAAATAACAATATTTTAGCTTTTTTGCCTACTTTATTTCATAATATGATCACACATTAAAATCAATTACCCTTCTTTTAACGATTTTCTAACAAAAAACAACATATACAACGTTATAGAATGCTACCTACAATACGACGTCTCTCCCTATTACTATATGACCTGATACTGATCCTTGAGTAACCCCATTCCTAATTATGCTATTCAACCATATAATTCAACCACTTTTACTTATGAAAATGCTTTTTTCTCTACTTTATTAATTTTTTTTAACACACATTGAAAACAATTGCCCTATTTTTAACGATTTTCTCACCAAAAACCTATACACAACGTTATAGAATGCTACCTCCAATACGACAACTCAGCCAAGTTAACACACAGCGCGGTCCGCGGGCAAGCGCGAGTGAGAGACGATAGAGCGTGCGGGAAAGCGTGTACTGATGCACCGTTTAGGTGTTTGAGTTTTTCTTTTACGTGAGTATTTTTTATTTACTACATTGTTAGACGTAACTTTTGATTTAATATTTTAGTAGATGAATAGTTGTCATTATATTTGTCACTATTTCCTGTCAAAACATGCTAGCTGTCGAATACTATAAAATGCCGAGTTCCTTTGACTCGTGGCGCATTCGTACGAATCGTGCCCGGGGGGGGGGGGGGGGCTCGGACGTTGTTTGTACGACGTTCGACCCAACTACCCTCACTTTGCTAATAGTCGTTGACTTGCTGCGTTTCGTTATCAACTACCTACATCAATTAGGTAGCTGTGTAGAATCGCAGTACATTCTTATTACAATTCAAACTAATTTTTAACCCGGCCTCGCGTGTTATTTCTTATAATATTATTATTGTCTTTTAGTATACTTTGTTTATTAACACAAGTCAGTTATTTTGAAGTGAAACTTCTTTAGGCGCGTTGAGAGTAAAACTTCAAGGTTGCGTCATGACAATATCGTCACGTCCATGTAAGGCGATGTTGGTATCTTTGAATCTTGCCAAAGAAATTTCATACATACATCGGCACACACGCTCTTTCCTTCTATTACACTTTTTCATTTAAGTCTCTTAGATTGTTGTTGTGATATTCCTATGTTTATTACAGTATTATTGTTTAGGTTTATTCATAATCATTAGTTATTTCTTCGAGTTAAAATTTTCTTTTTTAATTTATAGTGTTGTAAGTATATTTTTATTAAGTAATCAATAAAACGAGATGGGAACATCATTTGTTGCTTCTTAAGTTTCTCTGTCTCTTTCTCTTTGACATTGATATATTTATTATTTATTTATCCTCATATATTATTCAATTGTATTGTTTTTAGTGCCAACGCACCCCCAGACACAGATAACTGCTTATTATCAGAAATACGCCTATTCGACTTACAACGAGGCGTTGATTATATTCCTTCTTCAGACGATCTGTTGTTCGCATTTGATCTGTTTAATGGTCAATGTTGGCGAAAAGTTTATGGACAGCATGAGTGAGTGTTGTTTTATTTATTTTTTGTTGGTTTTGTATATTTGTTTGTTTATGTTTGTGATTCATTGATTGTATTGAAACGAACTTTGTGAAGTTTTAAAATATAAATTGGTAATTTGTAATTCATCTTGATGAAATCGCATTCAAATTGATCGAGTGATTTCTGAGATAAGTGGAAAACTTTTCCAAATATCTTTATTCGTCATTGTTATGCACATATAGATCATCAAATATAGATTTTTCTCAAACAGCCTAAAATATATTGACGGATTAATAATATTTTTATTATATTTTTTTTCAAGAGTACCAAATTTTGAAATACCACATCCGCTAAATCCTACAGTAGAAGAACATTATCCAGGAACTCGACCTGACCCACCTTCTGGTAAGTTTAAACACGAATATACATTATACAGGGTGGCCCGTTTACAGTGGTCCAAAAATTTTTTTCAGCTT
>CAJQZM010019172.1:0-10292 GCA_907164665.1 Colias nastes | reverse complement strand
CAGTGCGCATAGAAATGAATATTACGTACATAATTGTGCTTGCGGTCAGCCGGACGGCTACCCGCAATGCGGCTACCCGCATAGTGCGTATACGCTCTTAGGTTCGCTGGATTTATAGATACAGAAATAGCAAAATGAGTGGGTAGCAGTTTGAAATCAAACAAAAGATATAACTCGTGTGCGAATATGAAATTCAAAAGATTTCAATATCGAATTGTTTGACAAATTTTATTTAAACGCGTATATTGGAACGTTCTCTGTTGTAAATGTTTACATTGTTGCTTTGTCTTTTGTCCATATGCACGTGCAAATATTATCCGGAAAATAAAGTTTAATCCCAATTGTTATTGGGAAAAAGCATTTTACTGCAATCGTATTTCATGTTTGTAGGGTGTTGGGAGATATTTATTTATTTAAATCCTTTATTTAACACACATAGTTACATACACAAGAGAAAGAAAAGAAAAAAAACTCAGAAAAAAAATCATTATATGTTAAATACGTTTTATACAGAGATACTGTATAAAACATAATTGTAGAACCATAATATTCTTTGAATACAATTTCACAACGAAACTGAATGGCGCAATTACCAAGCTGACTTTTAACTTTCTCGCAAACTCTGAACGCGAAGCCTAATCAAATCTCAAACTTGGCAAAAGCCTTTCAGGATATCGAATATACCAGAATTCACTGAAACGTGTACCGAGCACGGGATTTAATAAAAAGGCACGACGAAATGTTCGCGTCGTTAAATTTACTTAAATAGAAAATATATAAAATCGTTGAGACGCAAAACTCGCAGAGGATGTGTCGTAGACGTCTTATTTCCATGTTGTATAGGTTTTTCACTGTTCGTTGCTTCTTTATGTTCGTCGATATAATAAATATCGGATTATATTCTAAATATGGAATATGGGATAAATCTTGAATAAGATAGCTCTTATTCGAAAAGGCCAATTGAAACATGTAAGTCGCAATAAACTATGTTTTTACATTGGTCGATCCTATGTATTCTACCCTAGCAATGTTTTAGCTTTTAGGTATCAAATCCAAACAAAGGAAATGGCTTAGCAATCGTAAAACAATTAACAAAGCGAATACTTCAATCAAAGGCCGCTGCTCTGAATAATTTAAAGCAAACCGCGAACTCCGTACAAAGTAGTTAATTACTGGTTGTCAATAATTTGCTATTCTACATACGGCTTGTGAATTTCACGTGTCGTCGAAACATCCACGCCCTGTTACCGACAGGTTAATTAGAGCCATTTCATTTTCAGCACATAACAAGCTTGTCATCTACAATTGGCTATTGTAGATAGCCATTGTTGTGTAACTGAGAGGATTTTCCATAAGTGGAAAACTAGGTGTCAATCACGGAGTTAGTTCAATTTTCCAACTAGACTCAATTGAATAAGTGGCAACAATATTGTTGACTGGAGAGAGGATCGTCTTGGGCGGCCATTACAAAGAAATATGAAATCACAATAAACTTCCAGGAATCCTTCTCGAAGAGTGGAGTATATTATGTGATATGATCTATGAAGCATGGACGATATGAATAGGATAATCTTAACAATAGCTATTCTGATGAATACTCGTACATTTCTGTATTTAAGAGTAACTCTATTACGACATCTTTAGAAAATCTTCTCGATATATCAAAATGAATCCCTATTTCCCTTGGTCACGACATCACGCCTGAACAACTGGACCGATACCGTAAATTTTTCTGTTGTTGTGTTCGTTATTGTCAGGAGAAAGATCGATATGAAAGTAAAACTCAAGAAAGTTAAATAATTATAAATATAAAAATTCACGAATTTGACCGTTCGCGGGAAGAAAACGTCTACCAAATAAGCTAGCTGTACCTACGTTATAAAATATTGAGAAAAAATAACAAAATTCTAAGCTATTATTACATAATATAAAATTAATTGTGTTTATAAAATTCCGTTACAAATAACAATACTTGAATAGGTACAATTCTTTCTTTCCATTAAATAATAATAAGATCGTGGGCGTATAAAACAGTTGGAGTAAACAATTCCCTGAAGATGTAGGACGTAGAAAAATTAATTAAATACAAAAGAAATGAGAAAAATAAGAATTGTGCGATACATTGTAGCTCGTTAATATTGCATCGCTGGCGTCTTTTATTTTATATTTTTTAGAGCTAAGCTTTTCAAACGGTTTTCACAAAATGTAGCGGCTGAAAACGATTACGGATGCAATTTAAAAAAGAGTGGCGACTCGAGACTCGTAACTTGACAGAAAATCGATGCCGTTCTTTTTTCCATTAACTTTAGATTAACTTGGAATTAACTAAGAACCCGGTAATCGAAATTTAACCTGCTTCTCGCAATTTGTAACTGCCTTTTGTTCTTGTGGCTGCATGTATTGCAATGAAAAATATATTCTATAGGAATGCATAATATAAAAGAAAGTTGTGTTAGTAAGTAAGTTACACTATTTATAACTCAAGAACGATTGAACTAATTTGGCTGAAAATTGGTGGAGAGTTAGCTTAGAAACAGGAAAAGGATATAGGATATTTTTATCCCTAAAATATATAAAAATTATAACCGGGACGGATCCGGGCAAAAAGCTAGTATTTGATAAATCTGTATCGTAGTATGAAATCAACGATGTACCATCGCGATAAGCGCATAGAAAATAGTATCTACTAGTAAACCCACTGCGTATTAGTACATTACTTATCCTTTAACTCCTGCATTGTATTGAATTGTTAGCCTAACAAAACCTCAATTCAGAATACGAACGTAGGTCATAAGGTTGTTAAAATTAACACATATATAGAATCGTAGTCACGGATCGTTACTACGTAATTGTATAACTGTTGTATAACAGTTTTAAATTAGTTTAGTATGCGGCCGTATGAATACTAGCAAGCGATATGTATTATTAATTCTATATTTTGTATGGTAGTGTATCTATTTAAATTTACAACAATTTCGTAACAATAAGCTCTTGGATTTTGGTTTCTGTGTAGAAAATGTAGGTCAAAAAATCATTGCGACGAGGATTTGCTCCGAATATACACTTTCTGTAATATCAATTTCGTTTTCATATTATTGCTTATTTTGCCCATTGAAAAGTTTCCCTCATTGAAACTTGCGTTGCGTTTCTCAGAATATGTTTGTTGTGATTAGAAGAAGTTTTACTTCAAGTTACTCTGCCCTGTTGTTATTATTAATGGTCGCATTAAATTGCTATAAAAAATGTCTCTTCAAATTATCCGTAGAATTGCTATTTTTTTAAAACCCTATATTCAAGATGACAGCCGCGAGATAAATGTGGTAGTAGGAGAGCCCGTAGGAGATCGTCCTTCACCGATCTAATAACCAGATGAGACGTATTTTTTATTAAATATTTTTTATAAACAAATATGCCTATAATTGCTTGCCTATCGAAAAGTGGTCATGGCTATTTTTAATTAAATTAACTTTTATCGATTTTTTTTTTCATCACCTTCATACTTTTGATAACCAAATGAAATTTATTTGACTGATAGTTTTTGATACACATAATATGCTTTTTTTTTTCACCTACTTTGACTTACCTGTTTACACCTGCTTGCCAGGTAGAAGATTCACTGAAATGAGTAGGCAAGCATACCTAGGCATATTCTGTGTATCAAAAACTATCAGTCAAATAAATTTCATTTGGTTATCAAAAGTATGAAGGTGATGAAAAAAAATCGATAAAAGTTAATTTAATTAAAAATAGCCATGACCACTTTTCGATAGGCAAGCAATTATAGGCATATTTGTTTATAAAAAAATATTTAATAAAAAATACTTCTCATCTGGTTATCAGATCGGTGAAGGACGATCTCCCACGGGCTCTTAGACCATGGCGATTTCACAAACATTAATTTAAATTTCTTCAAACTCCAAAAAAATGTGTCCTCTGAGAAAAAGTTTAAAACATTTCAATGAAACAAAATTTATTTTTGGATATCTTAGCTCTACATCAAAACGTTCGAATTATGTTCAGTATCAAAATGAATTTCTTAAGACATTAAATGTTCAAAATACGAGTCTTATAATAGTACACATATCCTGGCTTAGTCTGTAATAACAATACAATTTTACTCGATAAAAATTGTTCCAGCAGTTTTCGAGTTAAAAAACAAACATAAAAACAAACAATCAAATCTTATTTACAACATATAAACATACCGGATCCGTGAACATCGTGCGGAGGTGCGAAGCGAACGCGAGAAAGGCGAGCGTCTGGAATATGATGATGTTTATGTAGCTGTACACCGGGTACGTCGACACGCCGGGCAGCAGCATCACCATCATCACGACGAACTCAGCGTAGAGGATGAGCAGCCAAGTGAGAATAGCGCATATGATGCCGCATATATCCTGCGTGGAGAAAAAATCTTAAAGCATGATTCACGCTACACCGTGCCGGGGACGGGTCGTGCCGGGAAACAAATGAAACCATATCCATACAAATTTCAACACCGTACCACAGTATTACAATATCTATACAGTACGGAAACGAATGTACTTGTGCAGAGAAACGGAGGGGAACTGGCGGGGGGTCGGGCGACGCGGGCCGCGTAAGGCAAACACGCTTAGTTTGCATTACCTAGCGCGAAAGGACGACGCAGTCGTATTTTTTGTGTAATAATTTTATTATACATAGGTACTTACATATTCTATTATGGCGTGCACAAACTGTTCCGTTTACGGATGTAAATCTACATTGAAATCCCAGAAGGAAACAATATTTCAGAAAGATTGTATTAATTGTATCTGTTGAATTAAAAGAAAAGCTATGTATATGTTGTCCTCATTATTTTCTAATCAGATTGTACATCCCAATGCGAATGCATTACTTAGTTAAATGTTATAATATACAATTAAGAACATCCAAAAATAAAGTGTCCACGTAAATAATATTTAGCAGTGCACTGTAATTATATATATTTTATGAACAAATAATAACATCAGATTTAATAATCGCAATTATTTTGAATGTACATATGAATAAATGATTTCATCATAATATTAATAATCACAATTGTTTTAATTCCCATTTGTTGCAACCCTAGCGTATTTTCGTGTGGCAGCGTAAGTACCTACGCTGGCGGCGGCATCGCGCGACATCAAAGGCGTTTCCTTACTGTAGGAAATAATATTGTAATACTGTGACCGTACCACGTCCGAGCCACGTTTAGGCGTACGGTGAAACTTTGGAAAGATTTGCCACCTGCGGTGTTCCCGAACAACTACGTCCTTGGGGCCTTCAAGAAAAGAGCTTATTTGTCCATAAAAGGCCGGCAATCACTTCATACAAAAAGCATACCAATGTTTGATAGAGCCCCGGACGGGGCACAGACGGGGCAATGCTCGGTTGCCACACGGTGTATTCAGCCTTAATTTTTACACACGCCTCCCCTCCCCACTTACTCCCAAACATTTTATAAGACGGCACGGTTTCATATTTATACAAGTGATCGAAATTTGAATAACCATAAACAAGAATATCGTGTTAGTGTCAAATGTGCGTTTTTTTTTTTTATTGATTTAACTAATGTAACTAAAAAATTAATAAAACTTACATGTTAATAAGTTCTATAATAACGAAGATAAAACTCCAAATACATAAAAGGAAACAAAAAGAAGCTATAAAAAATAATATTTTTGGCGTTTACTTCTGTGTAAGCAGGAACTTTCTTCATATTTGACTTCAAATAAAAACACCAGTCTTCTTCCTTGTTACTTCCGAATTATTAATTTTGAATATACGATACGATATTTTGGAACGTGTACTGTGGCTAGGACTAAGGTTAGGTAACGTATGGGACAGTCCAACTTTTGTTGAGTATTTAATAGGGCATTTTATCTAAATCTAAAGACAACAGTAATTTAGTTATCAAGTCTAGAATTTTAGTAAATAGACCCTGCATGTCCTACATAATTGCAGTGGTGATAAGAAAATCAGTGATCCTAATAATAACTTTGTTGGTTTGATAACAATCTTGGATGCAACGGAAATAGCAGGTTTTGTATTTTTGAAACTAACATTTTTTCCATAGACTATAGAATCAATGTTGCCAACCTATTATTAGATGATTGCAGAGCGTAGCCATAAAATTACATTGGAATACAGATAACTGAATTTTATTTGTTATCTATGTTTATTTTTAGGGTTCCGAACCTCAAACGGAAAAAACGGAACCCTTATTGGATAATACATACAGGGTAATTTCTGCAAACATAGAATCTTAAAATTTGTTACGCAGTAACGTCTTATAGCACAGATAAAGGAAAAATTGTGAAAAGTATAAATTTAAAGTTACAACATATAAAAAAACAGGTTAATACCGAACCCCCATAGCGTCCGCATCGCACGAAGAAAATTATTTAAGTATATCATATTCATGTACTTTTGAATTTCTTAGTAAAACAATGGACAAGAAAGGAAAAAAGTCCAAGTATTTTACTGAATGAATTAATAATTTTATTTTTTATTCATTCATATCACTACATGGTGATAACACAAAGTTTAGTTTATAAGTTAAAAAATTGTATATTCATAACTGTTATTAGTCTGTTATCGCGTGGATATGCGCACAATAAGAGCGCATTGTGACGTCACACTTTATACTCATCAAAAAAAGTCTATCAATCTCTCTCGCACGTAGACAAGATTATAAGTATGAGAGATTATTCATGTTTGACATTACTACTGGTAAGAAATTTTTAAAGAATAGAAAAAAATCGATTACGAGGCGGGTTTCAAACCCACATCTTTATGCCATGCCGAAAGTACGTCTAGCCTCTCGGCCACTGGTGAATCCGTTTCAACAATCGAATTTCCTCTACTCCAAGAGGCTAGGCTATTTTTGCTTTAAAAATATATCATTTATATAGGATTTGAATACCATAAAATAAATATTAAATTTTTCTACTGGTCATGAATACAGTGTAATTTTTTTGCATTCAATCGTTAGCGTCCGCCTGTGTATAGATGTATTGTAATTTAACTTATAATAATGTGAAAGATAATCAATGTAATTATTGCAATAGACAGATATTTTTTATTTATTAAAAAACACACCACACCTTTAAAACAGTAGATAAGAGATATCCTTTCAATTAAACGTTTTAACCATACCGCATAAAAATATACTAGAGAGAGATAAATACTGAGAGAACTATGACTGTGGCAGTATTACATAATATGGCTATATCCAATTAATACTTAATTTATTTTTTTTTGTATTTTATTTTACGCAAGTAGATATGATGCATTTAGAAATTAAACTTTAAAGACTTTTTAACAAATTATAAACGCGATTTGTTAAATATATTATTTAATAACATGGCGTTTCACATTGAAATCAACTTCAGAGAAAAAGATGGATGTGGTTCACAAACAACAATTTTTGTATAACTGTCAATACATCTAACATCTTTATCTTCATGTGACCATACTTGCTGTAAAGTATTCACCACAATGGGTTAAATCTATACTTATAATAAATCTGTAGAGAGGCCAATTCTGTACATGAAATATATTAAAAAAAAAACTATGGAGGGGAGATAAGGGATCGCTACTGATGCCAAAAATACAATTAGTAAAATTTTTGTCTGTCTGTCTGTCTGTCTGTCTGTCTGTCTGTCTGTATATTCGTTATAGAAACAAAAACTACACGACGGATTTTAACGAAATTTGGCACAATTATTCTTCATACTCCTGGGCAGGTTATAGTATACTTTTTATTACGCTACGATCAATATGAGCAGAGCAGTGAAGGGAAATATTGGGAAAACGGGAGAAGTTACTCCATTTTTTAAGCTTCCGTCGCGTGTGCAGCCTTAATGGTTAAAGCTACATAGAAATCATGTACGACAAAAATGTTCTTAAATTATTATTATTATATAAAAATAATTTCCTAGACAGCATATGTCTATCTTTTAAAATTGACTCACAATAACACGTGAAACTTCAATAGCTTAGCAATTCGGAGCTTTCTGATTATATTTGTCTACTCTTACGTTTACAACACTCTCACTCATCCCTAATTAAAAAAAGATAACATTATTACCTATTCAATAAAAAAAGAATCATGTAAATCGGTGTAGAAACACCAAAGTTATACATGAAATACGCTATAAGTCATCGCGCGTGAATACAGAATCATGCAGCCATAAGGATTATTTTTGTGTATCAGTTGCCGCGTTCGACGCGCTTCGCGGCGGGAGCTATAAAAAGGCGGCGGGTCCGCACCCGTTTCGCGTTGTCACGGCATCACGTGTGAACGGCTGAACCGATTTCGATAATTCTTTTTTTATTATATTCCTTGAAGTACGAGGATGGTTCTTATGTAGAGAAAACGTAAATATGTACCACGGGCGAAGCCGGGGCGGACCGCTAGTAATGAATAAAACTCGTTTAAAATCAGTTAAAAGTCTGTAATTTCTTAAATAAATCAGATATCATTTTATTATTGAATTTATTTCAATTATTCCAATTATTAAATAATTCGTTTTTATCTGTAGGTTTTATTTAATATCAAAAACAATTATAAAAAAAGTTATAGCCAATTTAGAACCCAAATCTTATGACTATTGATGATGGAGGAAATTTCTAAACAGACAAGATTCTAGTATCCACTTGTATGTACACACTACTTTTTAGTCAAGTTAAAAAAAGGAGGAGGTTCTCAATTCATCCGGTTAATTTTTTATTCTTAAAAATTATTTATAGGTATACCTTTTTTACATTTAATAGTCACACTTGCTAAAAAATATTATGTCCTAGTTTCGTCAGCTTTAAAGCATTTATTATTGGTGCTCAAATTACTCGCAACTTATTGAACTAATAAACACCTACCATTTATTATTTTTTAAGAACATTTGTAAAGTACTCATTTAAATACAAGCAGGAAAAAGTTGCCTAACCTAATTACAGAAACCAAATACCATTCCCACTTTAAAAACATATTTTGTTTGATGTGATTGCAAAATTTGCCAAATCTGTTAATAGCAAAACTGCACAGCAAGAACAATTTTTATTTAATTTAAGATTTATTTTTTGGTACAATCGCTGCCTTATTTTTAGTAAGTAGGTAGGTATATAAGAATTTGTACATTACTCTTTATGTAATTTAAGATATAATTTCTTTAGGTAGGTATGAAACTAAACTAGTTCTAACTTGTCCTAAACCTTGTAGTATATTTCTTATATATACTACAAGGTTTAGATCAAGTAGTCTAATGTTGTATACTTACTCTAATGCACCAGGCCTTCCCACCACAGCATCGGTTATGCATGTCGCGATCTGGTCTCGTCAGGACTAGGCATTCTGGATCTACCTCATACTGGCTTTCCATTTCATCTTCATCGGTGCTATCGTAAAACTCTCGTATCATTTAGAAATTATAATATCCTGTAATATGTACAATGTTATTAAACAGTTCTAACAGAAAGTTTAAAACATCATGCAGTTTATACACAAAAAATAAAACAAAACATAACATGAAGAGCAACAATATTCGATTTTAATAATTATTAGCAAGAGCCAAGATATGCATGGAGGAGAAATCTAATTAATGTTTACTAATAAGATGTCACTAATGTTTTAATTTATTATTCTAATACACTTAGAACTATTCAGTACAGCTCAGCATACAATATTAGGAACGATTTCATTTTTCGCACGCCACTTTCGCTTTGCAATAGAACCAAACAAAAATGATAAATATAAAGAAGGGTTAGAATTTAGGAATGTAAAAGGTCGGCAAGTATATCAATAAAAAACTGAGGCACAAGCAAAAATAAGATAAACAAATGCAGATTACGACTAGACAAATATTCGTAAACATTTACGCACCGCGAACCACTAAGAAAATATTGAAACTTATTTTGAGGGTCAGGGTTTGGTCGCTGGTTTAACAAGTTTCATATTTTGATATTCTCAATCTACTATTACATGCAGTCCAGACGATTGCAGTGTTTCAAATCAATGAGTTATGAGCTACAAGTTGTTCATTACATTTGTGTATTCAAAATCAATACATGAAACAAATCGCACAGCTTAGCGCTCTCTCACTCGGCAAATACAAATGTCAAATGACAGGTCAGAATACTTGTGCTTCTGATAGCTACCACAAACTACAAAGTACTAAGAGACAATAGAGCATGTCCACAGAGTATGTCAAATGCAATGAAGAATCTTGCATCTAAAATATCTACTACCAATGCAAACTTAGCACCCCATCAATGGAATTTTGGGTCGAAAA
>CAJQZM010019170.1:0-16056 GCA_907164665.1 Colias nastes | reverse complement strand
TTTTCAATTGTACTATTTTAATATTTTCGTATAGGAGTACGGCGTTTTCTCAAAAGGGTAGGTATATGTTATGACAAATGACTTTTAGCAAAAATAGTTTTACCTATACATGTTCATAACCATTCCAGGAGTACAATAACCACACTGGGTTCCATTGAAAGCTGCCAATCTGGTCTGCAGCTTGTGGTAACCGTCCTTGCGGTTGCCGATCCCTTCGATGGTTGTTATGTCCCATTGGTGACATGACAGAATGTGGACGAGACACTGAAAATAATGAAGTGGATTTTGCAAACATTTTGGACTTTATCTTGATTTATGAAGTGAAACTTCTTTAGGCGATTTGAGAGTAAAAGTTCAAGGTCGCGTCTATATCTTTGAATCTTGCCAAAGAAGTTTCACTTCTGACACGTGTGCTCGGCACACACCCTTTTTTTATATAACATAATATTAATATGATCCTATACATTATCGTGTCTGTTAACATTTTAATATTCTGAATATGTTACTTGTATACGTAGAATATTATTATGTCTGTGATGTTACAATGGAAGAATCTTACTTCTTAGACACAGTTATATAAAGGTGTATCAAGTTTGGGAATTAGTTTGGCTTTTTGAATATTTGTTAACTTAAATTTGTATAGATATCTTTTTTAAATATATCTCGTACTTATGTAGTATGTGAATGTCATACAATGGTAATGAAACATGGTTCAAAGGCTGTGGGAAATTCGTATCAGACCCATAATACTTGTCCTTGCCTTGTCTTGTTCTCATGGCTAGAATTTATAAAAGAATTAAAGTTTAGAATTATGTCCGCTCTAAGTGATATTAGTTCCACCTATTCTTTATAAGGTTCCATTTAAATAGTTAAGATAATTGAGCGCTCTGATAAAATGTAATGTTTTGCAATACGTATCTGTATATAAACTAGCAAGTACCTAATTATAATTATATTATATCCGCTAACTATATTTCCGCTAATATTATATTATATTGTTGTAAGATGAAATGATTAAAACCTCATATGCATACATATGCCGGACATGACATAGCAATATTCAAAAAGACTGCAAGGTAATATTTTTCCTCAATCATTTTCTTTTATGTTTTTTACGATGATACAGATTAAATGGCATTTTAGATATGATAAGTGTAATGCAGCATAATTATCACAAGGTGACATTGGTAATGTTGAAAGTTATGCAGGGCTTAAATATAATCATCACTACATAGTATAAAACAAAGTTGCTTTCTCTGTCCCTATATCCCTATGTCCCTATGTATGCTTAAATCTTTAAAACTACGCAACGGAATTTGATGCGGATTTTTTTTAATAGATAGAGTGATTCAAGAGGAAGGTTTTAGTACCTATATAATTTACTAGCAATGCCCTGCGGTTTCACCCGCATAGATAGCGATATCGTGACAGTGAAAAGTCTACTATACCTAGGTCGGACTATAGGTTTAATTTTTAATCACATGAAAATCACCTTTACCCCGTCCCGCACTACGGCCTGCTCTCTGCATTGTATTGAACAGTATAGGTACCTACCTACTATTTTCTGTAGATTGACACTTTTAAAAATTGGTTATATCTTTTGAATGGAATATCCAATTTTTTTCATTTAAAAAGTATTTTGCTGGTATTGAAACAGTCTATAATAAAACATCATTTAATGGGATAAGGATTAATATATGTGTATGGATAACATGGTTTGATTACTGTCGGCACTTCCATTTACTTTGAAAACGTAAAAAAGTTGTTGTAGTAACATAACTACTGAAGATGGACATAATATGGTATCGCGGACTTTCTTGTAGATATTGATCCATTCTATAATACCGTAGAACATTTTTTTGTTCTATCTTCAACAGATTCCGCAGCGCACGCGATGACAGAAGTTTTATTGAGGAATTTTTTACACTTTGGGTTACATTATTGCATTTTTGGTAAGGATCTCTAATTTTTTTGAAAATGCAATATAGCCTATGTTGCTCAGTGAAGATGCAGCTTTCTAATGGTGAAAGAATTTTTGAAATCGGTCCAGTAGTTTATGCGTGAAAACCATACATACATACATACATACATACATAATTACAAACCTTTCCTCTTTATAATATTAGTATAGATAGTATAGATTATGTTTTAGACAAAGCGGGCGAAGCCGCGGGCGGAAAGCTAGTTCATCATAAATAACGATTTGTCAAGATATTTCGTTCCAAATTGTAGGGTCTTTTTTAACTATTGCAATAAATTTTAATCTTTTATAATGATGAAAATGTAATTTTACGAACCTTTAAATTCAAGCTAAACTTAACCTTTTCTAATATCTACCTATGTAAAACCTACTTTTATACTCTTATAAAAAAACATACCTATAGGCTATAAGCATGAAGTAAGCTGCAGCTCAGCAGTTTGGTACTATATTGTCTAAATACCTACTATTTAGAGATATCGATTACAATATATTAATTATTATAATACAGATATACATACCTCCTATTAAGAGTTATCGATTCGACTTATTTATGATACACTTAAATGAGATAACTGATTGATTGCAAATGATTACAAAGAGATATGATTGTTTTGTTTTTATTTTGACTTAAAAGTTAAAAAAAATAATTAGGTACTTACATAAATATTTGGACCATTTACTATTTAATATATTACCTATATTATCTAAAAGCATTGTTTACATTATTATCTATATTATGTATAATAATATCACAGTATTACAATATTATTTCCTAATACTGTGATAATATCTCCATAATAGGTACCTATATGCGGCTATGTTTATAAAATATCTGCGTTTCTCTTTAGGAGGATTATTTCTTGTCACTATAATATAGTACATACATAGTATAAAACAAAGCCGTTGTCGCTGTCTGTCCGTCCCTATGTAAAACCTATGTAAATTTTTTAATAAGGAGAAATATATGGTTCTTGAGAAATAATTTAGTACCTAGATAATTTCTAAAGTTCTCTACAAAGCAGGGAAACCCGCGCACGGAAAGCAAGTTGGTAATAAGTGTTTTTATACCTTTAGTTTACTATTTCTGAATTGGTATTCTATTAACAGAATTGTGCCACAATGTCATTGAACTTTTACCGTCTGATAACGGGTCTTAACTGATGTTAACTAAATATTTACGATTTATTTGAGGTATTTTTATTATTCGTGTATTGTCCGTAATTTATCATTTTATTTTTATTAAAAAAATTATAAAACTCATATTATATTTTGTTATTCATTTATTACCTACTAGGTTTCCGCCCGCGGCTTCGCCCGCGCAGTCAAAGAAAAACCCGCATACCTAGTTCCCGTTCCCGTGGGATTTCCGGGATTGCGTCATTTTCCCGGGATAAAAAGTAGCCTATGTCCTTTCTTGGGTATCAAAATATCTCCATACCAAATTTCATAAAAATTGGTTCGGTAGTTTAGGCGTGATTGAGTAACAGACAGACAGACAGAGTTACTTTCGCATTTATAAGTAATATTAGTATGGATATTATAATGTATGTAATAAAATTATTATATTATAATTTATAAATACTAACTTAAGAGACACCCTCTCCCGTCCTCTCCCGAAAATTTTAGGTTGTGGCCGCGCCTGGCATAAAGTCGACATTTTGACCAACCCCTTTATACACACTATCACAATATGTCCTTATACCAAATAATACCTACTTAATCTATACTAATATTATAAAGCTGAAGAGTTTGTTTAAACGCGCTAATCTCAGGAACTACTGGTCCGATTTAAAAAATTATTTCTGTGTTAGATAGCCCATTTATCGAGGAAAGCTATAGGCTATATATCTATCATCACGCTAAGACCAACAGGAGCAGAGCCACGCGGCAGAAACCGTGATACACAGCTAGTATTCTATACTAACCGAATTAACAGCAAACACCCGTTTCTCCTTGGTCCCAGGGTGTGTCATGGAGACAGACACGACGCATGCCCCACAGCCGCCTTCATGGCACATGGCCTTCGTGCCGTGAAGACCCAGGTAGTTACGTAGGTAATCATTGAGACTGGTCGTTGGAGATACTTCGGATCCGGCTGAAAATGTTGTTATGATTTGGGTATTTTATATCTAAAAATCTGAATATGGTATAAAAAAATTGACAAGTATTTTCTGCGGGTGGCAGATAATACCTATATCGCTATAATTATACTAGTCTACAAGTTAAATTACAAGACAAAATAGAGCTTTCATATAAAATACAATGAATTTGGAAGATATAAAAAGCACAGTATAGTGTTAAACATAATATTCTTTGTGTTTACTGTTTATTGCACAAAAGTCTGAATCTATCCTAATATTATAAAGCTGAAGAGTTTGTTTGTTTATTTGTTTGTTTGTTTGAACGCGCTAATCTCGAGAACCACTGGTCCGATTTGAAAAATTATTTCGGTGTTAGATAGCTCATTTATCGAGGAAGGCTATAGGCTATATATCATCACGCTACGACAAACAGGAGTGGAGCCACGGGGGTGAAACCGCGCGGAGCAGCTAGTTAAAGATAATCTGTCTACGAATTCGCACCGTATAGGAAACAGTCATGCTTTATAAAAAGTGTTAGGTACCTACAAAAAACGCTTAAATCGATGTAGATGACGATGATATTCGGCCAAATGGCAAAAACATACAAACATAGACAAAACTCATTTGCAACGCATATTTTCAAGGATCTCTAGTCTACTATTCAATGCTTGTCAAGATTCCAATGGAATAAATTATTATTAAATTTGTTACCTACGCATAATTTTAGCGTGATAAATAATAACTGATTATTATACAATGTAATATATTTTTCTAAGTATTGCAGCCAATTATTCTATAAGGCTGCGTCCCCAGTAGGCAAACAGTTAGCGGCTGACTGAGTGAGCCGCAAATTTGCAGCGAACTGAAATTTGAGTTAGCTGCAGACTCAAATCAATTTTCGTGCGTCGCAAGCAAACTGTTAAGAGTTAGCCGCTTATTTAGCCGACCGACTGAATTATCACTTTACTTTTGTTGTACGAAGGGAGTGGTTGTGTTGGTCACGATGGATATTTTTGAAGTATCTTAGAAGCGCTGAAAGATGATAAAAGGAAGCACTGATGCAAAAAAACACGTCCTAACACGATGATTGCTTTTTTCCAACTATCCGAATAATCAGTTTGCGGCAAACTGAGTCACTACGCCCGGCGAACAACCAATCGCCGCCGCCGACTGGAACCGGTTTTGGTGGGAGTCGGCCGCTCACTAAGATAGTCGGCGCGTGTAACGCTGCAAACTGCGTACAGTGAGCGCAAAACTAGCAAACTGTGAACACTCCATTTGAAATATATGGAAGGGCGTACTAATCCGATACGCCGCTAACTCAGTCAGCCGCTAACTGTTTGCCTACTGGGGACGCAGCCTAAGATGTGGTAATATTATTGAACTGTTTTATCTATACTAGGGTACTTTTACCGAGGAAACATTTGTATGTATGTTACCGGAAATGTATGAAATCAAGGAATTGTATACAATTCCTAGGAAATGTGTACAATTCCGATACCATTTAGGAAATGTATAAAATATTGTTTAAAAAACTATTTAATGCATGCATATCCTAGGAAATGTATAATCTTCCTAGGAATTGTATACAATTCCAATATCGTATTAGGAAATGTGTAAAGTAAATGCTTTCTGTAATAAAACACGTTGTTATTTTTTTTTTATTATAGCTCATATTGATACAATCGGGTAACAGTCATACCGTAAAATTGTAATAATATTATTTTCATATTAGTTATTATCTTACTAATTAACATTTTAAAAATCAACTATCTAACTTTTAACGTAAATATCACAAAATCAACTTATATTTATTCTTATAAAATCAAATTTTCATTTGGCAAGTAATCAGTCCCCTCGTCCCGCTGTCCCCGCGTATATTTGGCGCAGTCGGATTGTATAATCCGCCGTATTACATTACGGCTAGCTGTTTTAATATGCCGAAAATTTGTCTTTTTCCAAAATTCTACAAAAAGACGGTCGCGAGCCGACGGAGCCCCACTTCGTGGGGCTCCTATTTCTGTGTAGTTTTAAAAAACACGAACCTAACCTAACCCACCCTCTTATCCAAACCAAAAATTTCTGATTACGAATTATCGGCATAGTTACTACGAAATTCCGACCGTTTGTAAACGGCCAGATTACATATACAATTTGCCTGCGACATATCAATATCTTAAATGTTTTACATTTCCGATAGCTATTTAGGAAATGTATAGATTTCCTAGGAAATGTGTATAAAATAATTTATTTCACACATTTCCGTGCGATTTTAGGAATTATATACATTTCCTAGGAATTGTATACAATGACGGATTACATACATTTCCGGTAACATCTATACTTATAATAAATCTGTAGAGAGGCCAATTCTGTACATGAAATATATTTAAAAAAAAACTATGAAGGGGTGATAAGGGATCGCTACTGATGCCAAAAATGTAATCAGTAAAATTTTTGTCTGTCTGTCTGTCTGTCTGTCTTTATATTCGTTATAGAAACAAAAACTACACGACGGATTTTAACGAAATTTGGCACAATTATTCTTCATACTCCTGGGCAGGTTATAGTATACTTTTTATTACGCTACGATCAATATGAGCAGAGCAGTGAAGGGAGATATTGGGAAAACGGGAGAAGTTACTCCATTTTTTAAGCTTCCGTCGCGTGTGCAGCCTTAATGGTTAAAGCTACATAGAAATCATGTACGACACAAATTTTCTTAAATTATTATTATTATATTATAAAAATAAATTCCTAGACATCATAATATGCTGTCTAGGAATTTATATGTCTATCTTTTAAAATTGACTCACAATAACACGTGAAACTTCAATAGCTTAGCAATTCGGAGCTTTCTGATTATATTTGTCTACTCTTACGTTTACAGCACTCTCACTCATCCCTAATTAAAAAAAGTTAACATTATTACCTATTCAATAAAAAAAGAATCATGTAAATCGGTGTAGAAACACCAAAGTTATACATGAAATACGCTATAAGTCATCGCGCGTGAATACAGAATCATGCAGCCATAAGGATTATTTTTGTGTATCAGTTGCCGCGTTCGACGCGCTTCGCGGCTATAAAAAGGCGGCGGGTCCGCACCCGTTTCGCGTTGTCACGGCATCACGTGTGAACGGCTGAACCGATTTCGATAATTCTTTTTTTATTATATTCCTTGAAGTACGAGGATGGTTCTTATGTAGAGAAAACGTAAATATGTACCACGGGCGAAGCCGGGGCGGACCGCTAGTGTACAATAAGAATGTTTACTAACGAATTGACTCAAAATGTACTAGACGAATTTATATGAAACTGCGGTAATACTTATAGGTTAAACATCAGAAAAACACATGAGCTATAGAAATATATGATTTTGCCCGCGGATCCGTGTGAAAACGCGCGGCAATTACTTAGCTCGTTTCATAATATTTTTTTTACATAAATGTTTATCTCAAGAAGTTTTAATGCATGTCCAAAATGCACATGATATATCCAATGTTTTAAATGATAGGTAGGTATATAACAAGTCATGATAGTGATAACATTATCGTAGTTAATGCATTATTATATTTTTAAAAAGGTACTATTGATTACTCTTTGTACTCTTCTTTTGTATATCTAAACTATCTTGTTATTTACCTATAAGTATATTTTTCCGGTTAATAAAGTTTTTATCTTACAGTTTCTATGATTATTTTTCCGACCCAAATATCGACCAATAGAATTGCACCATTCGACGTCACGTGGTACAACCTACATGGTATTATACTGATAATTTTTTGAAAATTTTCTCTGGTCGTTGACGTCAAACTGACAGGTTGAATTCAATTGTGAAATTATTGGCCGACATTTGGGACGGAAAAATAATCCCCCTAATACCACACGAGCTTCAAAATTATCTGGCATTTCCCTCAAGGTTCCCTGCAAACAAATAAAGTCGTCAAGTTTTTCAGGAAAAATCACTCGCGCTTCGCGCTCGTGATTTTTTAACCTGAAAAACTTGACTCCTTCATTTGTTTGCAACGAACCTATCGGAAAATACCCGATAATTTTTAAGCTCTTGTGGTATTATAAGTGAATGTTTATTATTTATTTAGGGAACTCAATAGGTACCTTATTCGGTATACTTAAACAAAATAATATAGATAATATAATCACTACAGAAATAATGA
Organism: Colias nastes; assembly: GCA_907164665.1. Taxonomy (NCBI): domain Eukaryota; kingdom Metazoa; phylum Arthropoda; class Insecta; order Lepidoptera; family Pieridae; genus Colias; species Colias nastes. Next base: position 7,816 of record CAJQZM010019170.1, on the reverse strand, counting down.
CAGAATAATTATTTGGTCCATTTGTAATTGTAAGGTAAATAAAGAGGTCATGGACTGTCGTATTATGTAAAATATCAGGGCCGTTTTCTATTTACATTTACAAATATAACAAAAAACATACTTTACATTATGTTGATTTTATTTAAACGAATAAATCTGTTTATACAGTAGGTAAATAAACTAGAGATATTTTCAACGTGGTGTCAATGTCTAGGATCGAAGTAGGTACCTGCCTATATTTATTTACTAGCTGTGCCCTTTGGCTATTAGTTATTATTCTGTCATCTGTGCCTGTGGTTTTAACCGCTGTGCTCCACTCCCGCTGGTCTAGCGTAGTAGTTCCTGAGATTAGCGCGTTCAAACAAACAAACAAACAACTCTTCAGCTTTATAATATTAGTAACTATAGATATAGAAAAAATTAGATGCACACAATATTGTCAGATAAAGTTTTCACAAAAATCTGAAAAAAAAATTGAGCATAAACTTATTATTAAACTTATCTCGAATATTGAACAAGAAATACACTACAAACTAATTAAATACACTTTAAAGTAAATAATGAATGTAAAATCCGAAAAAAACAACACCAAAAGTGATGCTTCAGTCAAAACCTCTTCTACAAAAAGCTATGCTAACTGCCTAACCGGTTTGAATATTCTTGTGTTACGTAAATATTATTGTAAATCTGTATTTGCTTTGAGAAGTACCAGTTCTTATTCGCATGTATGCTAAATTTTAACACAATAATAATTGACTACCTACATACAAATAGATTACTGGAAAATAGATTCGTGAATATTAGATATAAAAATATACCAATTGCAAAAAGTTTGGAATATTCCCGAATATTTACTAAACAATATTAACTAGAAAATGCGAAAATTTGTGGTATGTATGTAGAATGTGTTCGGAATAGGTAATAATTAATGTTGAGGGTAGCGTGTGACGCAATATCCATACTAATATTATAAATGCGAAAGTAACTCTGTCTGTCTGTCTGTTACTCAATCACGCTTAAACTACTGAACCAATTTGCATGAAATTTGGTATGGAGATATTTTGATACCCGAGAAAGGACATAGGCTACCTTTTATTGTACCACGGGCGAAGCCGGGGCGGATCACTAGTATTCAATAATTAGTCGACGCGGACGGGAGCGGCATTCGCGTTCGTTTTTTGTTCTGTTTTCCGTCGTTCGTGGAACTCGAGATTTTGCACTGGTAGCAATCACGCGCGATTTTTTTTAATTTGATACGGATTATCAAAAGCACTTCTCGGGAAGTTTTGGTTGCTTCTAATTGTTTTAAGTTTAATATTATTGTGATATTCATAATAACGCCGCGGTTTTTACATAACGCGAGAATTGTTCGATATATGAAACAAGTATTTAATGGCGACGTAGTGTGCCTGGCTGTACAACGGTGGTGACGTATATCGTAAATTGTATCCTTTTATATAATATTTTGCTTAATCTATTATTCCCGTAAATTTAGTTTTCTTCCCCAAGGGTGTGTGGCTAACACACGATATTTTAGTGTATGTATTTTATCATGTACGTATATATTACACACAACAAGTATTTAAATATTTTATTTCATATTTATATTCGTATTTAATTATAACACAAACATTCATCACACAAAAACACAAAAAATACAGACATGCATTACACTCATACAAAATAATTGTAATATTTATTATTCTATGACATAGTCGCGTTATTTGCGTAGTATGCGTGCCGCGACTAAATTATCACGGATCCAGCGGGTAGATCGTAAAACTTTACATCAAGTTTCGAACATTGTAAAATTAACTAGTTCGATCTTAGCTATTGAATGCGCTTATTGTCAGTCTTTTTCATTTGGTATTTTTAATGTTCAAAGTGTTGTTTCTCGTGTATAGTAATTATTGTATGGAATACTTTCTCCTTCTGTGTGGAGTTAATAAACGATTAAATTGTGAGTGTGTGTATACTTTGTGTATAACCCAAAAGGTGCTGTGCTTTCGTATTCATTTACACGCACCCCACAAATTGGTGACCCCTCTGAACACTATATAATATATAAAAACAATGTCTAGTGCAAGTGATTCCGACAACGCTGATCGAGTTAATAGTTAATACTCAAGCGCGAAGGTACGTCAAAATGGCGGAACGACCGTCGCACGTGTCGCCCGCCCAGCAACCATCCGTTAATTTACGGATCCCACCTTTCTGGCCTGAAAAGCCTGCAATATGGTTTGCACAAGTCGAAGGACAATTCGCTATAATGAACATAACTGACAACACTACCAAATTTTATCACATTTTGGCAACATTAGATCGACAGTATGCGGCCGAGGTTGAAAATATCCTTACTGGCCCTGCTGACTACAACAAATTAAAATCAGAATTAATAAAAAGATTATCCGTGTCTAGAGAAAATAAAGTGAAACAGCTGTTGATGCACGAGCAGCTGGGACTACGCAAGCCGTCTCAATTCCTGCGGCATTTGCAGCATCTAGCTGGTCCCGAAATTCCAGAAGATTTCTTAAAGACAATCTGGATCAGCCGATTACCTGCTGGATTACAGCCTATCGTTGCGTCACAACCTACACTGTCCCTGGACATTATTCGTATTCGTATTCATTTACACGCACCCCACAGGTGCCCTATTGTCTTTAATCTTTATATATTATATTTGACCGACCGACACACCACATAATATGTACCTATGTGCTACGCAACGTGGTATCAGGTATGTACCTAGGGTTTGATTTCGGTAATGTATTATTGTTATTTTGGAAAGTGTGTATCAACCGCCAGGCCAGGCCGCCGATCCGTTCTTTGTGCTACACATTTTTGGTAACAGAGCGTGGTTTATATACCTAAACGTTCTATGTGATACAGTATGTATGTTTGTAACTCTTTCATGTTAGAATAATAATATGATAATATTTCACGAGGTTACAAGTGATACGTTGAGGGTAAAAAAATTGATTAAAAGGCACTATAATATTTCACAATATTGTTATGTTTCATGTTACATATTTCTATGTTATGTCTTTTGTTAGTTATATTTACATTTATATTATAAATGTATTTTAAGTTTATATCATGAGCACTATTTAAGCTTTTTAAGCTTTTCTATATTCAAACTGGTTAATTATCTCTTACTGGCTTTCCGCGCCGGCGCGGCGGCTCCGCCCGCGGTTTCAAAGAAAAACTCGCATAGTTCCCGTTCCCGTGAAATTTCCGGGATAAAACCTATCCTATATTACTCGTGGATAATGTAGCTTTCGAATGGTGAAAGAATTTTTAAAATCGGTCCAGTAGTTTATGAGCCTATTCATTACAAACAAACAAACAAAGTTTTCCTCTTTATAATATTAGTGTAGATAGTGTAGAATGTAGATTATAATTCAAGAATTTACGACTACTATCGTAAAAAAAATCTTTTCGATAGTCGCATTTCTACCTAAAATTATAGATACAAGTAAAACTCCAAAGAATTTTTAATATGATTTTATTTTCATACTAAAGTCTAAAGTATCTAAAATACTATTAATAAAAATAATAAATTCTCATACTCACTCAAAGTAAATCGGTCTCCGTTTATCGTGAAATATATTTTATCCATCACTGCTAGATCATCACTAGTACAAACTATAAATCACAACACTATCCACGTCTTTTCCTTATCAACAATCTAATAGTACTAAATGCAGATATAAGTATAACATTCAACAATGAATAAACATTCAAACTTGAATCGCTTGAAAAAGATAAGATGGTATGTCCTAATGGAATAGTATTCGTACGAATTGTGAAGCGATCAATTGAAAGACCGGTTGTACACGTCTTGAGCTTGGAGGTCAATAAACGCGGCCGCGGCGGGAGAATAAATTGTATGCGCTGTCCTAATTTGTAAGCTTTTCGAAGATTTAGTAGGATAGAAGGGGTCTATTGGTTTTATTTGTTACACCATATTTCAGATTATATTATACCTACTCCTTTTCGTAATGCAAATTAATTTAATATGTTAGGTAGTAGTATCTTGGTAAAGTTAACTTGAATTTGAATTTAAAAATAATGAATCAAATGTTTAATCGTATCAATAAATAATTTTTCTATAGATAATATTGTTTATTTATGCGTTACATAAAATTCTCCTTATCGTATCATAATATAGATAAGTGTGAAATTATTTTTAGAGTTAAAATTTAATCAATCTTATCTATCGTTTAATAAATAAATCCCGTTTAAAATCCGATTCATTAGTTAAAATACAATTTTATCTAAAAAGACAAACAGTACTGCTAATTAAGTAGGAATTTTATTAAGGCCAGAGTTTTTGCTTGAAATATTTGTAATGATTAAACTGTGGATTAAACGATTCTTAGACCATGTTCAATGTTCGTAGTTAATAACATTCTAAGACAGGTTTTAAACGTAATTACTGTGTATAAATAACATAGGGTTAGTGCAACATAGGATATTCGCTATCTCTTTGCATGTTGATAATAATAATAAATGATTGCATGATAGGACAAGATTGTTATGAAGCATTATGAACAATTCCTTTCAAGAATGCTTAAATTTTGTACTGCATTATTGATAACATAATTATATATGCAAAGATTAAAATGACTATTAAAATTACATAGGTACTTATGTATAATCAACAACAATTTAGCATTTAGCATTAAAAGTTATAGTGGATATTTATAGCCTCATCTGTTTATCAGATCAGATTACAAAGATCCTTATATCACTTATATTTTGTTTATTTATAACTGTTTGTCACAAACACCGCAAACAGCAAACGAAGTCCCAAACACCAACCACCATCACCCAACACAAACAGCCATCCACATGCTTGGCGAACGTTCATAACTTCATAACATTCCGAATCGGCAAACATGGCGGACGACGAGCTTGTGGCAGCTATTACTTTCGGGTTGACATATTTTTATTATAAACTAGCGGTCCGCCCCGGCTTCGCCCGTGGTACATATTTACGTTTTCTCTACATAAAAACCATCCTCGTACTTCAAGGAATATAATAAAAAAAGAATTATCGAAATCGGTTCAGCCGTTCTCGAGTTATGCGCTTACCAACACATTTTGCGATTCATTTTTATATATAAGAAGACTAGCTGGCCCGGCGAACTTTGTACCGCCCAGTCAATGAATGTCGTGTTACCTTTGGGCTTGGAACTAATTTAGGCTATGATGAACGGAATACAATGATACAAAATAAATATAGATATAGGTATAATGGCTTTTTATTTCGATGAATAACACATAATATTATAGAAATAGAATAAAAAAATAATTACTTAAATACTTCATACCTACACGTGTCAGAGAAAAATTACCTATTGAATTAAACTACGTTTTGCAGCCTGGGATGCACTCGAATTAACTCTTTTCGTTCTTTAACTGGTGTCGACCACAAATCGTTTCTTTTCACTTTAATTATGATAGTTCTACTTCTACCACTATCATCGGGCGACGCGACGATGATACAGTGGGTAACCATCGTTGCCTGTGATGGTCTTTGCCGTCAATTTTCGTGGATACCTTTTGGAACACTCGCTGTCAACCATGCATGGTGATTGGCGGTTGATGGTGCCACACGGTCCATGAATCATATTCGTGATTAGAACATCATGTCATGTCGTTCTGGATCGGTTACAGGATTAGCAATCCCCGCACATACAATTTTTATCCGCCCGAATTCTTTCGACTAACCAAATTAAAATGTGTGCATGCTGCAAGCCTTATTTTTGTCATTCGATTGAATACATCCATCATTGAATAATCCCAAAGATGTGTTGCTTTTGTAACTCATAATCGGATTTTTTGCTTGAAAACATGACGTGTGGTAATGTCGAGCCGATCACTTGATATCTGTCCGGGAAGCAGCAGTTGAATAATTTCCATCCATTTCGGATTACATGTAAATATTGTAATGAATAGATCTGGCCGACCATAAAGACGAAAATATTATGTAAGTATGTCATTGCATCTTGCGCATATTCATGACCTGTGTATGTCGCAGTAAACAGACCAACATTTTCTGCATCTTCTTCTCTGTGCTAATTGCATCGCGTAAATGGATGTAATCTTCAAAACGCAATTTAGCTTGGTTCGAACCTTGGTTCGAACCAATGAATCAGGGGCTCCGTTTCAATTTTAACGTTATATACATAATAATATTATTATGTCAACGCAATATTGTTGCAGCAGTCGACGAAATTGCAACAAATTATAATTGTCAGAATTTTTACATTTTTATAGAATTTCTTTTTAATAATTAAGCGAACTAACCTTCTTGGTTAGTTTCCTCACCAAAAATACCTTATTAATTTCTGAAAACACGCGTAAACACAATCATTTTAGGAATTTTTATATATCTGCTTTTATTGCACTTTTTGATAATTGATTTTAAAAAAGTACAAACAATATTTATTCACCCTTTTTACTTTTTAATTATTTTACACATAATACATTTTTGAACGCATGAATGTCAAACATTATTTTCCGTATTTGACAGGATTGACAACTAATGATTGACATGTACGAAAATCAAAATTTTGGGAAAATATTAATTATTCGTCTAGTTTTTGTTGTTTTTATGATTTATTCTGCTATTCTGGGCGGTGACAAATCCAACAAATCCAAAACCATGAAAATTGGTTCAGCAGATCTCGAGTTATAAGTGTTGGAACATACAGACTTTCTTTTATATATATATAGATTAAAGATTAAAGCAGGAGAAAGAAAAAAGGAAAAAAAGAAGAAAGCAAAGACGATGGTGGATGATTAAAATACATAGAAATCATACAAGGTACTGCTTTAGCGTAGTTTTTTTAATTTTACTTAAAAGTTTTAATTCGTTTCAGACAATTTATAGAAGAAAAATTTAATGAGCATTGAGCTTCTTTACGAACCATCAGGGGAGTTTCATAACTTCTGCCGCATGAGTTTCACAGATTTTGAGTATTTGCTAGACAAAATGTCTCCTCTGGTTTCGAAACAAGATACGGACTTCAGGGAAGCTATACCAGCGAAATATCGTCTAGCAATAACATTAATGTTTATCGCAAGTGGTGACAGTAAAGTTTACACTATTTATTCAAAGTGTCTCCCCAAGCAATTTCAAAAATTATACCTGAAGTACAGGCAATTAATGATGTTCTAAGAAATGAAATAAAGGTGAGTTGTTTTTAACCGACTTCAAAAAAGGAGGAGGTTATCAATTCGGCCGGTATGTTTTTTTATGTATGTACACCGATTACTCCGAGGTTTCTGAACCGATATACGTTATTCTTTTTTTGTTCAATGCGGGATGGTGTCAAATTGGTCCCATAAAAATTTTATTCGGATAGGCCCAGTAGTTTTTATTTTATGAGCATTTTTGTCTGTATTTGTAAATGTTGCAAGTGCAAGTTTGAAGTCGGTTGTTTTTAATGCAGTTATTCTTGTTATAATTATTTATTTTTATTATCAATAATTTGAAATGAAAAATTACTATCTTTAGGACTGGACATTTTAAAGATCTACTCAAGATTATGTTTTACTTGGCTTTATTTTTCATGATTCTTGTAATTAGAAAAAACTTATAAAAGTGGTCGTATTGTATTATCTCAATTTTCACAATCAAAGTCTTCATAGACTTCAGTGATCAGCTGTGCGCGATTACGTACGGACGCATATTTTGTGACCGCTGATTTAGTGCCGAGGACAATGACCTCTGATATACTTAAGTGCGCGAACTGTAGCATCGTGATTAATGAATTATTATCGTTTCTAAAAAATGTACTGGATT
>CAJQZM010019165.1:0-28232 GCA_907164665.1 Colias nastes | reverse complement strand
TTACAGAAACAAGTAAAAATCACTCTAAAATCGATAAGGACTCTTAACATCATTTATTATTATATTATGCAATAACACACAAATAAAATTAGCTTAATAGCTTATTAGTACCTATATCATTAGGTAGCAAAATAGCTTGTTCTAAGGATTATTTCGTGTTTGCTCTGATAATCTAATAATTGTAATTTCTTGCAGAAATATTAAGGGCCGATTTTTCAATGCTTGGTTAAACTTATCCGTCCAATAAAGTATTACACGATAATATTAATATGTCACGTAAACTGTCAAATACGGGCAATTAGAATACGTTTTTAAAATGGTAGTTTTATACATTATTCGACGAATAAGTTTTATCCAAGTATTGAAAAATCGGCCCTTAGTTAAACAAAGAATGCAGTTTAAAATAATATACATCTAAGAAGGGTGAACAAAGTTGATAGTATAATATCCTCCAAGTAATAAACAAAACACAAACAACTGCTGATAACATATTTATTTGAAGTACACGTATCGTAAATACCTCGATTAAAACCCATTATGAATTCTGTTTATACATATTTGTAAGATGTGCAATGTTTTGAAAATAAGGTTTTTCCATTGCATTGCAACTTCTGAATTTTAATAAGAGGGTTAAAATCGTGGAGTATTCGTGAGCGACTAAAAATGTATTTTAGTATGCTTTCATAAAAAAATACAGAAAGTAGTTAAAATGTTTCTAGAGTTCTGTTAGCTGTTTCTGGGCTATTTCTGTTAACTTTCAAGGGTCTCGTCGATTATTTGTACCCATTGAGTAACTATGTCCTACGTACTAGAGAGGACATCGCTACTACACTATTTGTAACACGAGTTAGAGTCAATCGTCTCAACCCATTTTTTTTTGTTACATTGATTGGTTTTAATTGACAAGTTAATTCATATTTTTTAAAAAGATAAACAATATTTATTTGTTACATTGATTGGTTTTAATTAATAAGTAATAAGAGGCAGAATATCTACAAAGTGTATGAGTTATGACTCACTAGCCACCCCGCGCCGCCGCGCTTGTCGCACAGATTTTGTTCGTGGTGTCCTCTTTATAATAATACCTCAATGTTTGTACCACATTTTTAAGCCTTGTGGTAAGTATTTTCAGATATTTTAAGGATTTTGCATTTCTATTTGGGTTCAGTAAACAATGATATACTTAGATTACAGTTATTGTTTATATGTGATGCTTTATTATTAACATAAAAGTGAATTACTATTCGCGTGTTGTTCCCAGAGTTGATAGTGAAATATTTTTCATGGTAGGTATTAAATAGTAATTGTCTTACATCCATTCACATGGAAACAATAATACATTGGATACTTTATATCACAGAAAACAGTGTCAATTAATAAATTACTACACTATAGATATACTGATATATTGGTTATCGTGTAGCCTCAATCCTGTCGGGCAAGGTCTTCGAGTATAATGCGGTTAAAGAGATCGACTTAAGTCTATAGACAACAATATAATATGTATGTACTAACTTATAGATTCGTATTAAAATCGCATTGCATCGGTCACATTTTAGAGTAGTTTTCATTTGAAAGGCATGTATTTAAATAAGACATATATCTGTAAAAAAATCTGCTAAAGAATTTGATACGTTTTACATTGATAAATATAACTTATAAGCCTGAGCGGATGTTTACCACATTCTAACTCTGTGACTTGTAACTTTTTTCATCTTTTATAGGCTTATATATGTACATATAAGGTTTTTAAGGTAGCTAGCGTGTGTTATAGAAAACAGCAATACAGCCACAAACTTTGAAAATTATTGGTATAAGTTAAAAAATAGTAATTATCTATTTATACTTAATATTATAAAGCTGAAGAGTTTGTTTGTTTGAACGCGCTAATCTCAGGAACTTCTGGTCCGATTTGAAAAATTCTTTCGGTGTTAGATAGCCCATTTATCAAGGAAAGCTAAAGGCTATATATCATTACGCTAAGACAAACAGGAGCCGAGCTAAGCGGGTGAAACCGCGAAGCGCAGTTAGTTATTAATATTACAGTCGTACAATATCTGTAAAAAAATTGGCTAAAGAATTTGATACGTTTTGCATTGATCAAAATAAGCCTGAGCGGATGTTTACCACATTCTTACTATGTGACTTGTTACTTTGTTCATCTTTTAAAGGCTTATACATATAAGGTTTTTAAGGTAGCTTGGGCGTATTATAAAAAACAGCAATATACAGCCACAAAATTCGAAAATGATTGGTGTAACTTAAAAAAAAATAATGTTAGTCTCCTCACATCCAACAAAAGTTTTCAATATCAATAATTTTATTAATTATTTTCGGAATATCCTATTTTAACATGATTTTTAGGTTTTATTCGCTAACTTTGTAGTTTGTTTTTGTATAGTTATAATGAAATATTTCGTATTGTTTTATTTGATGACCATCATAATATATTTTAACTGCTATTGTTCGAAAACTTATAGTGACAGAATTCGCTGGGTGCGAAGTATTAGGTGGGGGTAACATAATCTATCGCAGCGCTCATGGTGGTCAAAAGTAGAAATAATGTAAGCTCTGTCATCAGATGTATCTGTCAATTGCAAAGTGATTCTACATAAATACATTTTAATATCATTATTTAATCGCATTAGTCCGCTAATAAACATTACCAAACCATTTACCACTTTGATTATAAACACAATTACATTTAACACTAGTGACTACTCGTGCTCTATTCACGTTTAAAACCGTTTTGTAAGGTGGCAACGTAAAAGATGTTTGCCTTATGATGAGAGCGTGAATTATTGAACTCTGCCCTTCTTTTGTTCTTAATTCTTCTACATTTCGGACATGTCCAGCCAATACCAACAACTTTCCTTTAATTACAGTTTGTGGTTGGAATTTGATATCGTGAGTAACACTCACAAACCCAGTCTTCAAAACAATACTCATTTCGATCTGAAAACGATATTTAATTTATTACTAGCGATACAGGAACATTTAAATGTATTTACTGTTATATAATGAAACCATTACAGTAGCTTTTTCTTATTGTTTTACTGTAAAACTACAACTATAAATGAAGTAAACAAACCCTGACACAATCAAAATTAAACACACCTTTTGGACTTACCTCATTTGATTTAAATGACCAAAATAATTTCAACACCTTTTTTCCATCCAAATTTATTAGTCGAAAATATTTGTTATTTTTTCATTTCGATATTTTTTCACCAATATACGGCCTAAACGTCAATGTGACAGAGCCCACAAAGTTGTGGACGCTAGTTGGCGCTGTAATCGTGCACAGTCCCAATAGTCCTTTTTTTATTTACAAGCAAATAAAGTGATACAGAAAACCTCGTTTTTATAAATAACGTGACTTTAACTGGATGTATTTTTAAGTATTTAATGTTAAGATGTTTTTCTTAACCAACGTTCGGGTAAGACGTCCGGTCCGTGTCGGCGGTTTTGAAGTCGTAAGGCTAGCGCGCAAGAGCAACTTTTGTCTCCGCAACTATTTTGTCTCTCCCATCAACTCTATGGGCTAATAAAAAAGTCTCCCGGGAGTTGCGTCGCTACGTGCGCGCACTTTCTTACTAGCCCATACAGTTGATGGGAGAGACAAAATAGTTGCGGAGACAAAAGTTGCTCTTGCGCGCTAGCTCTAGTCGTCGTTGGAATTTTAATATCTTCTAGTTTTTTTATAATATGCGGCAAATTAGGTTTGATTAATGATTTAGAAATCTTATGATTATTTTATTGATTGATAAGAGGAATAATCTATTACGTATCTAATGAAATAAAATTTGTATTTCATAAATTATGATAATATAGACAATAATATCGATTGTAATTTCTTATAGTGTGATAGCAAGTGATTCCGATTTGGTCTGAATATGTATTTTAAATAAACTTTTCTCAATCTTTTAATTAATGTTTCGGATACTTCTTAGTTCATTCGTTTCGATATTTCTCTTAGGAACGGTATCAGATGTTGAAATTTAATATTAATTTTTTTGTTCACGGAACTTCTAAATTATATTTATTTAATCGACCTTATTTAATACATATACCTATCTAAGATTTTTGTTACTATCTATATAGTTAAAAAAATAAAGCAGGAAACTATGCACCTATTTAAAAAAATATTCAAAGTTATGAGATAATAAGTACAAAAACAGACAAATTTTATTTCTCTGTATACATTTATATTACAGAAGAGTTATCAAACTATTGATCACTATCTTTTATCACTGATGATTGTATATGATATAACCATTCTTTTCAAATATTTTATTGTGTTGTGTTGTGAGTGTAAGTAAAATGTTTTTAATTGAGAAAATTTCTGTGAATACGTGGCCCGGAAAATAAACTAAACAGTGCTTTATCCAGTCGTTATTATAATTTATATACCTAAATTCGTTTTTTTTGTGTTAGGCATGTGGTAACATATATTGTTTAATATCGTTCTCGTTAAATGGTTTATAACCGTATGTTTATAAATGAGTCATAACTTTCTGATAAATAAAATGAAGCATTAATTACAAATAATTGACATAATGATACCAGTTTTTGTATTTTTAAATACATACATTTCGATAATAAGTGATTGATGGGACATTGTTTCATATACAAGTGAATGTATAAAATATACCAGAATATGTTTAGAAATTCTGAAGAATAATTCGTTTTCAAAGATCAATACTTATGAACTTGCAAATATTAGATATGTATGATATGAGGTCTTCATACATAATTTGTATGCATTCCTATCTCGGACGTTTTACAAACATACTAGATATGTAGCGAATATAGTGATGAATATTATTACATATTATAATCTTTCTCATTCCCTACCATTAAAGGTAATAGTCTAATTTTCCCTATGTTCTCTCCTTAATTTGAAACAAGTGATCTTGCAAAAATTTCATCTCAAACAAATATCCACAAAATTACGTAATGTATTTCGGTTTCTTTTATCGGAGACTACCGAAAATCCACTCACCATTGACATTTTTATCTTAACGTGATATTAACCTTGAATTCTGTTCATTTCAGAGTCTTTATCGCGGGCCAAAATGACGAGTGGCGGGACTACGGGGCCGCTCCTCTACGCCGTGTTTGCGGCCGTACTGGGAATGCTGCAGTTTGGCTTCAACACCGGAGTCATCAATGCCCCCAGAACGTTTATAGAGAACTTTATCAATGAAAACTACAACGTCAATAGCGGGGTCGTCTTCAGTGTTATCGTCAGCATCTTCGCTGTCGGTGGCATGATTGGATGCCCGCTAGCCAGCTGGATCGCCGACAAGCGTGGTCGTAAATTCGCCCTGATTATAAATGCGGCGTTCGGCATCGTAGGTGCCGTCCTGATGGGCTTTAGCAAAACTTCAACGTCACTAGCCATGCTTATTATTGGCAGATTTTTCATCGGCATCAATTGTGGATTCGCTACAACCGCATCACCAACTTATGTCTCCGAAATAGCTCCAGTGCGACTGCGTGGTGCATTCGGGACCGTTAATCAATTAGCCGTAGCTTTCGGTATGGTTGGAGGACAAATTCTCGGCATTGACGTTATTCTGGGCAGCGATGAAGGATGGCCCTGGCTTCTGGGATTAGCTATCATACCGTCAGCTGTTCAACTGATAATGTTGCCTTTCGCTCCAGAAACTCCGCGATACCTTTTACTTTCACAACGCGATGAGGAACAATCTAGAAAAATTCTATCCAGCATCAGAGGTACTGATGAAATTGATGATGAAATCAGAGACATGCAGATCGAGGATCAAGCTATGAAAAACGAGCAGAAGTTTACAATCGGCGATTTAATTCGTATTGATTCATTAAGAACACCCTTAATTATTGGTATTGTGATGCATTTATCTCAGCAACTGGGAGGAATCAACGCTGTATTATATTTTTCTTCATCGATTTTCGTAAAGACTGGTCTTTCGGAAGGAGATGCTCGTCTAGCATCAATTGGAGTCGGCAGCATGTTGTTAATAATGGCCTTGGTGTCGATTCCTTTAATGGACCGTCTCGGCAGAAGAACATTGCAACTGGTCGGTCTCGGTGGAATGACAGTGTTCTCAGTGCTCATGACTATTGCATTTTTCACGTACGAAAACAATCAAACGATGAGCGTATTCGCTGTTATATTTACCTTACTGTATGTTGGTTTCTTCGGTGTTGGTCCGAGCTCCATACCTTGGATGATTTTGTCGGAATTGTTCGGTCAAGGTGCGAGGAGCGCGGCTGTGAGCGTGGGGGCTTTAGTCAATTGGTTGGCCAACTTTGTCGTTGGTCTAACTTTCATTCCTATGTCTGATCTATTAGGTGACTACGTATTTTTACCGTACACGGTGTTGTTGATCTTATTCTATGTATTCACTTACTTCAAACTTCCCGAAACGAAAAACAGGACGATAGAGGAGGTAACGGCTCTTTTCAAGAAATAGTCTCGATTGTGAAGGCGTTATGTCGACATCACATTCCTTATAATATTATGATTGCAATAAGTCTACATTACCGATTGTGATAGTTACTGTATTAAACTATTTTATAAATACTGAAGGCAGTTTTCAAGACCCAGTGTTTATTCTTTGAAGTCGTTTACGATTTCTGTGGTTCCAATGTAAGTTTTGGCGCTATTATAAGTAATTAATAATTATTAATAATAAATAATTTTTATATCTCAATTAAGTGCAAATATGCGTCATATTTAATAATTAATTCGAAATATAGTGACTCGTCAAAACTTACACTGGACTCCTTTGTTAGGAAGACTGAAACCTCACTTACTTACGTATATCTTGATATTCTAGCAAAGTACTTATTCGGATACTTGTTTAATATACAAATTTATTAGTATAAATTATAAAAATAACCTAGTACACGTATCTATATTCTATAATGTTAAATTTTGCTGCAATTGTTAATTTATTTAAACACTTGTGAAATAACGTATTTTCACAAAGGTAAGAGGACCAACATATATAATTTATTTATATTACATATTACGTTGTAAGCACAATTTCTTTGTTTATATTCGGTGCTGCCTTTTTAATGTTTTTACGAATTTTTATGCTTGTTTCAATCACAGTGCCTTAGCTTTGTTTGTTGTTTTGAAATATTTCATTAAAGCCGTTGATTATTGTTAAGTTAAAATATTTACTGGGTCCTGTATTTTCTTTAAAACAGAATATTATGATAGATGGTAGACATGTGCTATCTCTCTTGCACAAAGGTGATTGGTGATTCTCTATCACTGTCACTCTTATGGCGCGGACCAAGCGCGGACACCATTCTATTATTTATGATACAGATTATAAATCATATAAACTAAGCATAGAACACCAATCAAACTATATTATATCTTTTCTATAATAACATTAGATTTTCACCGTCCTAGTGTACTATAGTGCCAAGTTTACCTTTAGCGTGAGTTTGTATAAAAAAACTTGCATACATATAATAATGTATAATCGTATTTAAACTGTAATCGTAAATGCTTAGCATTATTGTACTCAGAACTCGCACTAGAGGCACGTTATTCAGTAATCACGTTTAATTAAGGGAAGTTAATGTATGAAATAAAAATATATCTATTAAAGAACTTATTGAATATGTGGTCTAGAATTGTCTCGAAATATGTAGATATAATAATGATATTTGATACAGTTTAATTTTAAATTTCTATCTTGATACATTCCACTCTGATAAATTAATTCTAGGATTAATAAAAAATTATATATCTTCGAATCGGTTTTGATATGAAACTCCATTTTGACTCAAGTTTAAACAAAAGATAAAATTTTATTAAGTAAACATCTCAAAGCAATGCATTTTTATTTCTTATAATAATTACACTTAGTATTTATTTTTAATATTGGTAATATAATTCATACTTCTTAAGTAAATTAACTATATTCATTGAGAAAAGACAAATACATAAAGTTTACTTTAAACGTACCTAATACAACTATGATTATACATTTATACCTCTTTAGAAGATAATTTGCTTCTTAAATTATCTAAATTCTAAAATATGTCGATGTTATTAATTGAATTATATTGTTATTTTTTAGCTGTTCTCTAAATTGTCCCTGCTTGCCTATACACATTACAATTAAGGAGCCAATTAAGGGTGCAATTCCAATATTGTCCCTGCTGGAGGTATACGTGAGTAGCCGGCTTTACGCATATTATTTAATATAATATATTGTCATTGTCGCAACTGTATTGTAAATGCCGTTATCATATTTTGAAATGTATAATTTTATCTGTGCAGCTATTGCAAGTTATATAGGTACATAGATTTTGTTGATAATTAAATATTTCTTTTTTATATTTTATAGGCTAATAAGTTACACATACACATATAACTTTATCTGTTAAGTTACTATGTACATGTTATAAAGTAATTTGAAGTTACAAAAAAATAATACGAATTTATTCACCTGTTGGTATTAAATTATTTAGAAATTATGAAATGGTAGTATTTTTCATTTCTTCCTTAATCCTTACCTACTCTCTTACTAATCATAACTAATATTATAAAAAAGAATGTGTATTGGTTTATTTGTTTGTTTGTCTTTCTTTCACAAGTTCTGGGGATAGTTAGGAAACCAAAACATCATTCCCATGGGAAGCTCCATTAATACGTGCATTTGAAATTACTCCGTAATTTATGAATCCCGATAGATGGCGTTATATTAAAAATGTGACGACGTTCGTTGACTACGCAAGCGAAACCGCGGTCGGAAAGCTAGTTGGTACATATTAAAAATATTTCGTCAAAGTATTTTTTAATATATAAGTATGTATTTTGTTTTATATCATAAAAATGTTTACAAAATAAAAAAAATATAGGATAGAAAATATTAGATAATGTACACATAGGTATCTATTACCTAGATGGTAAAATAAAGCATTTTTAATTCAGATTTAATTAAATAAATAAGCTAAGTGTATGTCTATTTATATTCACTGTTCTGATAGCTTAACTTTAAACAATGGGTAATAAACACCTTGAATATTATGTCAATGCACGTAGGTACCATTATAGGTACAATAGCAGATTGTTGATTGTAACGGACTCGTAGCACCTTATAGCCATAACTTCCGGATTTGATAAAGAAATATGTACTAAAAATTACACTTTAATAAGATAAACATATGAAATTATTGAATTGTCACCGATCCTTGATGAGTGTAGTGTTAATCTGTTCGTTTAATGTGGGCCGAAATTGAGTCTAAAGCCGGCCACCATCCGGCCACATACAAACGTTTAGCCATAGGTGAAGCTGATGAAAATATATTCAAAAACAGCAATAAAACACATCTGTAGAAGTAGAATAGAGGTGTTTATTTCCGTTGATCAACAAGTTAATAACATTCAAAAAATTAACCGACATTAAAATAACTTTCATGCATCGGTTTGATACAAATAATGTGTCTTGACGAAGTTTAAAACGAGTGTGTTCACAAATTTAAAATATTTTAATTATCTCCACAGAGCATAGAGAATAATTGCAAGGCTTCATCTTGTTCATCTTCTTCCACCTCGCCTTCCAGCCAGAAGGTCTCCATCATGCCTTTACCCTGGTATTAATAATAGATATCTATAGATGAATGCTTAAAAAAATTGTTAGCAATTTCAAATAATATGTCTCCATTTTCTTAACATAGATCATATTATTATATTCCATTTTATATCATCTTCGGACAAATATTTTTGCGTACGACGTAGGTACATAGTTACTTATAATTGATATCGCTATTTAGATAACAACAAAGTATTACCTTGACTTTAATAAGACCTCTCTTCCGAAGTCGGAACCTGCCGGCGGGTAATTCTTCTGCTGTTTGCGCTGATATTTGTATACGACCCGGCTGAAAATTATGGAATAAATTATTATACACCTAATGGTGCAGATGTACTTATTTTATATGTGTTTTAAAGATAAAAAATTAAGTATATCAAGGAGCATTAATTCCCAACAAAAAAAATGTATAATAATCGCTACGCTTACTCACGCTGTATCAATAAACATGGTTATAATATTATAGATAGACATAATTTATTAATTTGATGGTATTCATTAATACCTCGCTAGTAGTCTGCATACGACTAGCAGTGTTAACGGTGTCTCCCACAAGGCAGTAGCGCGGTTGGCGGAGCCCTAGTACTCCGGCACGACACGGGCCTGAATGTATACCTGTGAATATGTAATTTGGCTATTTAATTTTTTTTATAATGTGATCATTTAAAACAATGCCGGAATTTTGTGTGATTGTTCGCAATTTTTAGATAAATAAATCAAATCTTATAGTCCCTCTGAAAATGAGCTTTCTTCTTTTTACATTTTGTTGCAAACTTTAGTGTAATTTGTGTATAGTTTTCAAGATTAAATTGTATGAAAAAAAGACAGCTTTTTGTATTTGTAACTTGACACGTGACTGGTCCCTGCAGTGCACAGTACGTAGTCTGATAGTTGGTTATAGTGTCCAATGCGCAATATACAGGCTGGAGCATGTTGTATAGCGTGTTGTGTGAAGTAATAAGGGTGGGGTGACTTTAGCAGGCAACTTCCGCAAGGTGTGTAGCCAGCGGACCATGTTTAGAATGCAGTGTGCAGATAACTATAGAGTGTACAGTATACAGTGTAAAGTACACAGTATGTACTAGTATACTCAGTACTCACCAATAGTAAGTATGGGCAGCGCGCGCGAGATAGCGAGCGCAGCGCCCGCAGCGCACTCGGCGTGCGCTCGCCTCCGCCGCCGCTCCGGCGCGCCTGCCACCACCATGTATACCGTGCCCACTGTTTCTACCTATACGATTTGATTTATGAAGATTGTAATTGATATTAACATTTGAACACTGTAATTTCCTAATTAAATGTGCAGTAGATCATGTACTTAAGATGTAATAAATGTAATCTGTATCCTTTGTCGGAAATTCTAAAATAAATAAATAAAGATATAAGGGTCGACCTATAGATTGACTTAACCTGTTAGTTGGAACTTGGCTGGAACTGTGGTTCGTTAAATTATGAAGGTAGTTTTGACATATTATGTCACCAAAAAAAGGTAACTACACTAATTTTTCCAATAATTTTTCTTCGATACCAAAGGTCAAATAGCCACCACAACTGACCTTATAAACCTGGTGAGTATCCAACAAGCGGTCGATCCTCGAATACACATCGTTCATATAACTGACGGTGGCCATGACGTCCTCCCGCGTGCCCGTCTCAGTGAGCTGGACTCCGCAGAACATTACTGTCACGCAGTCGAAGTTCTGAGGGTTGTAGATAAAAAATTGTATGGTTAAATTATAATAGTGCAAGCTATACTAGCTTGATAAAGGTAGTATAGCTTGCATATAAGAGATTCGTAGAAAAGCTATAAAAATAGGCTAGTGCAATACTGATTAGTAATTACAGGTGATGCAAACTTTTGTGCCGAATGCAGCTGAATACAGCATTATCAGTAAACAGGTTAATATGGCACTTGCAAGAATGCTGTCGAAAATTTCAGATTCACTAAACACTACAGCACAGCAACACTTTTCAACTCCAAATTAAATCTACAGAAACTTACATATTGCTTCAATCTGTACCTATTCCAATTGTAATTATTTTATATAGAAAGTCGTACCTCAGCCATAGGTGATTTGCCACACCTCAACTGATCAGCAATAGTCTTCGGTATCATGGAGTACAACAACTGGTCTCCTTTCTTTTTCCACTGGTCCAGAAGTCGACAGGACTTCTCTAGCGTCATACTGCGGCTTTCTGCTTTCTCAAAGAGTAACTCCAGTCTGGATAAATGCTGCCAGCCTTGTAGGAGCATCTCCTTGGATAGACCATGGCCGTTCATGTCAGCTAAGCAGAGACCGGCTTGACGAAGTTCGTCTAGGTCGTTGAATCTGAAATATTGGTGTACGGATTGTGATTCAATAATTTAGGTTCTGATATAAAAAGTAAAGAAATAAATATAAGTTTTTTAATGTTTTATTGTGTATTTAAATAGTATGTACTACAATTAAAATAAATTATGTAATTGGGAGCTAATTCTCAATCGTCGACGAGCGTTGGTAAAGGTTCTTCTTAATCTATCTTTCTATCTTCTTATCTAAAAACCTCCTTGAGCAGAAACTTTTGTTTCCAAACCAGCTACTAAAACATTACAAAATATCTTCCCAATAAACAAAATTTATGAAACCACACACATAGGGCTACATAGGAATATAAGCGCATCAATCTCCTCCAACAAATATATCGGTCCCTTCAACAACACAGATCGTGCACCGTGCGAGCCGCGCCGCGAGTCGGCGACGTTGCGCGCGCGCCATCGCAGCAGTTCTAACTCGAACATCATGTTTTGCATGCATACCACCTGGAATAAAAAATATTTCTTTTGCACTTTTTAAAACATTAATTTATGTGAATAAGAAGTAGCATATAAATCGTTAATTTATCAATTCAAAATGTTTTGTATTAAAATTCTCTTGAAAAATAGAGAAGAAAAAAGACAACATAATAGCACAGTTCACCATAGTAGTTAACTAGTAACAAACAAACCAACAAAAGTAGTATTTGTAAGTACAGAAAACTAAATAAATTTTATTTATTTTATCGATTTTTTGGAACTCTAACACCAGATCATGACCAGAATAAAATAACGTAAGTAAGAAGAATACTCAAAGAAAAAAATGTTAATTGAGTTATTTATTCTTACCTTATCCCAAGTAAAAGAAACTTTAGGCTTTCTGAGTCTCAATACTTCATTGATTGGAGATTTGTGAATACGGTTCAACGGTCCTCCCCACGCTTCCACCAACTGAAAAAATATTTTCTGTTAAAGGAAATTTGCGTCGTATTATGAACTAGCTGCGCTCCGCGGTTTCACTCGCGTGGCTCTGCTCCTGTTGGTCTTAGCGTGATGATAGCCTTCCTCGATGAATGGGCTATCTAACACCGAAAGAATTTTTCAAATCAGACCAGTAGTTCCTGAGATAAGCGCGTTCAAACAAACAAACAAACAAACTCTTCAGCTTTATAATATTAGTATAGATAAGTGTAGTATAGTTAAGTTAGTGAGCTCTATTGTCACCAAAAATTTGTTTTTCAAATTTGGCTTAGGTCCAAAATTATATGTGCATACTGCATACCCACTGGGAAAAGCGACCCAAATCGATGTTAGGCCATTTCTCATAAAAACAAAATATGTTTGATGACGATAGGGCCTATTAAAGTTTTTAATTAAATGTTACTTTGGCAGTTTATACTCAGTTCAGCTTAGTTCGAAGCCATATTTTACGATACCTTTTCACCAGCGACCAATATTTTCATTTTTCTATCCAAAAGCACTCCAAATGGGAAGAGTTGTAAAAGTAACGATGCGGGCACAGCCGGCAGAAGACACGGTAGAGATTTCTTTGCCATTAGCGATTGAACCTGAAAATATAACAAAACTGTAAACTAGAGATACAATTACAATACAATGTTCAATGAAACAAACTATTCCTTATGAAACAAAGAGTATGTTATATACTATATAGTGTTTTAATTAAAAATCTATTCAATATAACTCAGTTAGTCAAACTGTAATCTACACTAATATTATAAAGAGGAAAACTTTGTTTGTTTGTTTGATTGTAATGAATAGGCTCATAAACTATTGGACCGATTTTAAAAATTCTTTCACCATTTGAAAGCTACATTATCCACGAGTTATATAGGCTATATATCATCATGCTAAGACGGAGTAATGCGGGTGAAACCGCGCGGCACAGCTAGTATTTTATATATGTTTTCTGTAAAAATGTAAAGATACAGACATCAGATACTTAAGAGGAGGCTCCCTTTCTCATTTCTGGCACTGAGAGACCGGTTACGGTACTAGACGCTAATACAGCTGTAATAAAGTTGAATATCGCGTGCGCTCTTTGATCGCGTTCGAGCTCGAAAAGTAAGTCTCAATTCTTATTTCGTTTATAACTAAAGTAATAATTGATCTAGAGAAAAAGTATCTTGGGATTCGATAGTAAACTTTATTTTCTTACTGTTAACATTTATTTTAGACATAAAGTCCAAGTAAATTTTTAAAAAAATGTAATAATCCTTAAAAAAGGCATAATTTTTGAATAAAAAATGAATCGAGCGAAAATGTTACAATTACGCAACTGTCTTGTACATCGAAAGAAAAAGACCCAATAAATCATATACTAAATTTCCATTTTGATTGTATGTGTGACTGTTTCAGAATATTAATGCAAATTCACATAAAATTTAGGGAGCTTCCCCTCTTTTTACCTTCTACTGTTTGTAGCCATGATGAATAAAATATGCCTGAAACTGTATATGGCCCTTAGAATAAAAAGATACTCCAAATCTCGGGTTTTCCCCACGCAATTATTATTATTCCTAGAATTTCGTGTTAGGAAGATCGTGTTTCGTATTTTTAGAAAGAAGCAAAATAATGAAGGTTTAAGGAATTCAATATGGGGGCACAATATGTGACCTTTAGCATATATTAACAAGTTTTTCCTAATCCGTTAACATTTTTGGTCAAAATCTGTACATAGTTAGGCACCTACATTGGTACCTATTGCACTAATACTATCTACTCGAATTAAATGCATGTTTACAAAATAGTTAATGATTTTCAATGTTGCATCTGCTCGTCAAATTGATAATCTAATTTGAAGTCGGTTAAAAATTTACGATTTAGGTACGCGAATAAGGAAGCAGACTTTTAATTGTATTCTTTAAAACAATTGAAGCAAATTTATTACGAACTTTACCAAAACATCTGAACGAAAATTGTCTTATGTCAAATGTCCTCGAGAGAATTTGGGCGCTTATATTTATTACTAAATTGGATTCTCAAGGATATAACGAAGTTTTAGAGGTCCTAATTTATTACGCTGTAAGGATAAATTTGGTAAGTTTAAGTTAATGGAAAGACTTAATAGTAAAAAGCTTTTCATTATGTATATTTGAAAAAACAGAGTACCAGCTAATATATTCTGTGAACTATTTTTTCTTATTCATTTTTTTTAGGACGTTAGATCTATAGAAATAAACAGCTTTTCTTTAATGTATACGTTTGCATCCTCGTTTTAAATATTTAGAAAAATCAAAAATAAAAGCATTCCTAATAAAATAAATTAATTCAGAAAAATATCTATATCTTAAGTAAGACCTTTAGATAAATCATAGAAAAGTCGCGATATCACAGTTTTATACATTGAAATATTTTTAAGTTAAACATTCCAGTGCATAAAGTAAACAAAACATCAAAGTAAACTTAGTATTAAATATCAAACTTACATAGTCACTATTATCGAACTCCAGTCTCAGTACTGCGACATAGTAATTTCCCTCCATACTCTCTTTCATAATTGTCACTTTTAACTTCAACGAGAAAATGTCCTCTGCTATTTCGTATAATTGACCTGAGAAAAATTATTCAATCGAATCTATATTAATATTATGAAACAGAAGAGTTTGTTTGTTTGATTGAACGCGGTAATATCAGGAATCCTAGATTTTATATTGATTTTTATCGAGAAGGAGCGAGCATGTCATCATGTTTCAAAATGGGATGAAATATTTCTTTTGAGGGAAGAAAAAATACTGTGGACCGGCTAGTTTTTCAAATAACACTCAATTTTCAAAAGGTTATTCCCGTAGGATACAAGAAAAATGTTGGATAAGCTGCTGAGCTTTGTTATTTATAGACGGGACTTTTGATATCCCTAAAGGTTACTTTAATTTATGTTATAGTAGAATAATATTTGGGATTAGCTTCTGATTTGTGATAATGAAATTTTTTTTATATTACACGTATCAACTTTACGTTATAACATTTTAAATTCGAATTTTCTTCGTCACAATGTATTTGAAATGGATTATTATTGGATCGAGTCACTTATAAATTCAAGCCAAACACACGTTTTATAAATTACTCGATTTCATAAAATTGTCAATCTATACCTACTGTAAGTATTACAGCATTATAAACTTAATTGATCTTTAAATTGTGAAGTACACTATCTTTCTTATTATTTAACATAATTAAAAATTAAAATCATGTGGACCTACCCATGAGATAATGTGCATATCCAGTTCTTCCACTACTATACACCAATTCAGCTCCATGTCTATGAGCTCTGGTTAGCTGCATCCGCGGCGACCTCATTCGTGGAAACGTGAACCTCATGCGTTGATGTATGCTGTCTACGGACTGCAGGAAAGTGCAGAAGTAACGCCCTGTTGCTCGAATCATTGTATCGTACCTATAATATGAGGATGACATTTTAATTTGATTCAAAAATTACGGAAGACGACAAGCATTCAGCATCCTTACCCGTAATTAGAGAAGAACTTGACAAAACAGCGTCCGAAGAAGTACATAACTTTTTCTGGTGTACTGAATTTCTCTCTGAGTTCATGCAATCTGTCGACGTTCACCAAATTTAAGCTGTTAACCCTTTGTTTGATAGGAGCTGCAGAGCCCCGACGTTTGTATACATCCATAGCCAATGTGCAGCTTACTTTCCTCGGTCCCTTCATGGAGCTTTTCTTTGAACTTTCCGATATGGGTGAAGTTGGTTCCGATTCTTTGGACACTTCGTCAGAAACTTCTTCACTGACGACATCAGTTTCAAATTCAAGTGGTTCTTCTTTTGTCGGTTCACTTCTAAACTTCTCTAAATGAACACCAAGGCTTCGTCTGTCTCTTATAGCGAGACGCGTAGGAGTAACATTCAGTTCTTCCAATTCGCAAATCTTTTCCGCCGGCGTGGCAGTATGTGTTGGAGATCGTATTTCTTCAGATGAGTTGTATGCTTCAATCTCTTTTTTGGTAACCGCTGTGAGAGCATTTGTAGAACTGAAAGGGCATTTAGAAGATTGGTTCCTATTATCAGTGTGAACTGATGCACTTCGCCATGCCGGTTTGGATTTCAGAGATACTTTTCTGGGAGCTGGGCTGCTTGGCGTGGAAGTTGTTGGGCTGTTTGGGTCCTTGTTTAAGAATCGAGCTAAAGCGCATGCGAGTCGTAGCATGAGCGCATCTGGATATTGCTGTAATAGTTTTAATATTTTATTAGATTTATCTATAGTTGAATGTTAAAATTAAAATAACCTCTTTGTTTACCTGCCGCGTCATAAAGACGGTGTTCCTGGCACCAGCTTCTCGAAGTATAGTCTCCCATATTTCTTCCCCGCATTCTTGCTACAATTAACAACATTTTACGTGTTAATGCTTGTTCGAACTTAGTTGTTTCAGTAATGCTATTAGGAACTTCGTTGTGCTGAGACGTTGAATTAAGGTATAGTTGTCTAACAAAATAATATAATATTATTCCAACTCAGAGGTAATAACTCAATTAGGCTTGTCGAAAACGAGAGACATTAATGGAAAAGTGATGTAGGTATTCTGACGTTACATATATTATTGTGTTCCACACTGACATGACGAAAAAATACGAGACGAAATTCGTTTTAATTACGTCGGAGGTATTCGCAGGGTCAGTTATCTTCATTAAGTAACAGTACGTGTCGAAAACATTGACCTTGCTGGTAGCAATGTCGAAGCAGCGTGTTCATATGTCATAAAGTACAGACAAACAATGCGAAATAGTTCCCTATTGTTATTGAAGCCGTTTTAAGATAATCGCAAGTCAATTTGGGCATAGAAGAAATTAATGGAGCTGTTTTAAGCGCGTGTTTATTTGATTGCTCGTTTGATTCAGGTGGTTTGTTATAATTCACATTATCGGTTCTGCGCACCTGTGGGATTTAATTTATCTTTGTTGGCAAAATTATTTTATGTATTAATGAGAGGAGTAATTCAATAAGTATATGGCTGAGTCTATTAAAACGGGTACTGTACGAACAATAATTATTTATAATTATTAATACGGGTACTGGACAAACAATTTATTATTATTCGTACAGATAAGTCGTACGAATAATTCGATTTTATCGATTAGACTGCTAAAAAACAAGCTAATCATCCAGAAAATTGACAAGCTAATCATCCAGTTCATTATTAATTTTAGGGCTGATTTTTCAATACGTATTAAACTACCATTTCAAAAATGTATTGTAATTGTCCGTATTTGACAGTTTACAGGTGACATTTTAATATGTTCGTGTAATACTTTATTGGACGGATAAATTTTAACCAAGGATTGAAAAATCGGCTCTTTAAATGAATAAATGTACGAATAATATATATAAATATATATATATATATATATATATATATATATATATATAAATTATTAGTCACATCCTAAGTATATTTTGTCTATATTTCACATGAATTTCTATTCTATTGGAACTAATTATTTTAATTAAGCAGAGTCGGATATAACAGAACTATAATATAGTTAACTAGCTTACCGCCCGCGGCTTCGCCCGCTTTGTCTAAAACCTAATAAATTATATACTAAAACCTTCCTCTTGAATCACTCTATCTATTAAAAAAAAACCGCATCAAAATCCGTTGCGTAGTTTTAAAGATTTAAGCATACAAAGGGACATAGGGAAATAGGGACAGAGAAAGCGACTTTGTTTTATACTATGTAGTGATTCGAAACAAAACGATAATGTTAATTCGTTTGAATTATTTCAATAAATTATAAAAAGTGAAGAGAGATGAAAAAGTCCGACAAAAATCACAATCTACATGCCTAAGTACGGTAAAAGGTGGAAGTTCTTTTTTCTGGCAAAATTATTCACAAGTCAATAAAAAAACATGCAAGCAATTTGACGATACAGTGAAACTTTGAATTCAATTAAGTTTCTTTTCAACTTAATAAACTACTAATGCGTTAAAATTTATTTAAAGTAAAAAAATAGGAAGGTTGCTATAGATTAGGATAATACATAATTGTTAAAAATTTTAACAATAATATGAACGATACGTTTATTGTTAAATATAAATAAGATTATTAAATTTTCCAGTTTGCATAAAATATTCGCGCTTTTCAGCGAAAAGTAAAAAGACAATAAAATATATAGGATACCGGCCGAATTGAAACCCTCCTCCTTTTTTGAAGTCGGTTAATAAACTTTATTCTTGTTTTCAACTCTGACAATAAATATTATCGATATTTGTGTTTTTAAGTTAAATTATTTTTTCCTTTAAAATGCTTTATTTTTTTAAACTAAAGTTAAATACTTGATACACAACTTATTACTAAATTTTTTGTTCGTTAAACAAAAATATTGTTTCCATCTTCTCATAATAAATTTAGTTTCAATTTTAAAGAGCCCTTAACTTACCACAATAAAATGTTGAACGCTTTCCAGCAGCCAACCATACATGATGCAAATTCAATTTTCAAAATACCGTAAAAGAAAGTTACACAGATAACGAATGCATTTTTTAAGACAGGTAAAGGACAAGTATCCTGTAAGGCTTTCGCGCGGTAACTGAACGCAAGGGGTGCTTGTCAATAGGTCATTCATTTTCACGACACCATTGTTTTCCTTATTCATCCCAGTAACAATTTGTAGGCAATGTGTATTGCAAATATAATTATTGTATTATTGTTTTTAAATTTTTTATGTAAATAAACGATCAAAGGAAAGAAAAAAAGGAACTGGCTGGATGAATTCTTAAAAAAATAAACAGAATAACAATTTCAAATTTCGAATGCTATGCAAAATATATGACGATGCGTGTTAATAACATTGAGATAATAATGGTTAATAATAAGTTTTAGTTTTTATAGCATGACGTATACTTAATTTAATTTTAAATAATTACGTATCCTTATTGGGAAATTCTGTGTTGTGCCTAAAATGTGTCATAAATACGACAACATTCGTGTATTTCTGGAAGTCTCAAGCAGTTTACAATCAAATTATTATGCAAAATTTAAAATTTCGCACACGCATAGGGGCTTGTTAGGAATTCACGGTATGTTCCTATTTAGCGATTGTTTAGCTTCATCCTTTGTACTTATTTATATTCATCAGCTATGTCATATTTCGACAGTGTTTTGATTTAGAAACTTTGGAAAGCACACGGCATGCAATTGTAGGTAAGTACTTAGGTACTTACTTAAAATACTTAACAATAATAAGATTAAAACATAAGAGTTTTTGATATCGTCATACTTCTTTTAAACAGACGTTTCAATGAATCCAGTTTTCTTACGATTTTAGTAGATAATTACCTTTTTCTGATTGATATTTTAAAAGTCGTAGTTATTATTTCGTACCTATATTTCATTGGTAATTGATTCATGTATCACTTATAAATTAGGTATAAATTATTGTCATAATCTATACTTATAATAAATCTGTAGAGAGGCCAATTGAGTATTTGAATAAAAAAAAATTATTGATTTTTTTTATGTATTTTGAAACTTTATTATTAATAATATTGATATTTAATGCAAATAACTTCAAAAATTTTTTTTCCGTTAATTATAAGCAATTAAAAATTGATGAAATTTAAATTAGAATCACGTGACTACAAACGCGCCATGACTGGTCACCATAGTTGTGACGTCATAATGTTATAGCTATTAACTGCAGTACATAGCGTTTACGGCTATTACACGTGACTAGACAATAATATTGAAAATTTATTGCTAAGATACGATTTGTTTGTTGGTTCCGAATAGGCATGACGAAAGATTTTGAAATCCTCTTCCATAATGTGTGTATACGTTTACTATACAAGAAAAACCCTATATTTCGGTAATATACTTAAATTTAACGAAGATAAAAGCCATTTTTCAAAAAATATTTATTAACTGTGCCAAAACAGCTCGCAGGTGTCATGGCGTAGGCGTGACGTCACTCTTTAGTAAATACGTAATTATCTGTACGCATTGCGAAGAAAATTAAAACAATATTTATTTAATATGTGTTATAGAAACGAATTTCAAAGTTTATAAGTGGTGTGCAGTATTGCAGTGTGAATCCACATAAAAATAATGCTCAAAAATTTGTTAGTAATTATTTCAAGCGATAAAATAATAAGAAATGATTGTATAAAGTTGGCGCGGAGAACCCCGAACCACGTATTCGTGAATTCGCAATTATATTTCTGTTCTGAGTCGATAAAGCATACGTGAAACAATAGAAAATAAATTAAAATGCGTATTCTCAACATATTCATAACAACAAAACACATCTGACGTGAGTTGTTTACTTAAGCGTGACGTCACGCGTGTTTTAGTCAAAATGGCGAACTGCAGAATTTCAATGTTTTATTTTATTGATAATCTCATTAATCTTAATGTTTTAAAGATTTCTAAGTCACTATATTTAATTTATTTATTAAACATTTTCCCTTAAAAACACTAATACGATCATTTATGGATACTGTCGTCATGCCTAATACGAAAATAATATTTTTGATGTTGATATATTTTATGATCACCGATTTTTGTCAGGAGTTGCTTTTGTAGTATTCGTACATAATGGTACAAAACGATAACTTTTGAGGTTCGCCATTTTTAATATAAATTTAAATAATATAATTAACAATTAATATAATTAATATGTAATTTAATAATGACAACAAAATTAAATAGATCAAAACACTGTATTTATTATTAACACGCTTTTATTAGCATCACCTGTATGTTTGTATGTAACCGACTCCTTTCGAAGTTTCGACCCGATTTTGACCCACTTAAAACCGACGGATTTTGTTCAAATTTTGAACACTTATCAAGGTCCGATGACAATACAATAATATCATAAATTTATCCTTTTATCCTGATAAGGATCGCCAGGATCAGCTTAAAACATATGTTTGTAAGTAACCAATTCTCCTTTCGATTCGATTTAGATCCACTATAAACCGACGGATTTAATTTAAATTTTGTATACTTATAAAAACCCGGTAACAATACAATAATTTCATGAATTTATCTTATTATCCTGTTTAGTTTTTCAAACTATATTTATTTTTCTATCAACTGCAATGAGTGAAAACTAACATTATGACGTCACACGCGCTCGGGTGACGCTTCGGGAGTTGTCGGCGTGTCTTCGGTACTGGATTCAAAGACTAATTTTTATTTTTAAATAACTTTTGAATTATTGCAAAAAAAATAAAAATAATAACAGTTTTGTTATAAAACTAATATATAATCTTTCCATTTATCACAAAAAAATTTTTCATTCAAATACTCAATTCTGTACATGAAATATATTTAAAAAAGAACTATGAAGGGGTGATAAGGGATCGCTACTGATGCCAAAAATGCAATCAGTAAAATTTTTGTCTGTCTGTCTGTCTGTCTGTCTGTCTGTATATTCGTTATAGAAACAAAAACTACACGACGGATTTTAACTGTAGAGCCTCGCTCATCGTCGCAGAGTGGCTAGTTTATCGGTTTTTTACCGGATACACTTTGGTGAGTGCGCTGCGGAACTACACGAACTTGTTCCGCCATCCCCGTTCTTCTATCGATCGTCGAGGCGCACAGATTCTAGGCATCGCCATATGGTGGACGTTCCATGTACCCGGACTAAGCGGTTCGATTCCACATTCTTCATCCGAACCGCAAGGGACTGGAACGCGCTTCCTGAATCTGTGTTCCCCGACGAGTACAATATGGGGGTCTTCAAGCCAAGAGTGAACCGGTACCTACTAGGGAAGCGCGTACCATCTTAGACCGCATCTTAGCTTTCCATCAGGCGAGATTGTGGTCAAGCGATTCCCTATCCTGAATAAAAAAAAAAAAAAAAAGTTCTGTTAATTCCCTTTAATTGCGATTCATAAATTATTAAAAAAGTTTTTAAAAGAAAGGACGTTTCTATTTCAGTTCTCCGTATAACATAAACTATTCGAAGGCTATGATCTCATGAGGATCAATCAACGTTGAAAACGGCTTTAATTGATTCTTTGATTTGTAGAGACAATTGCCTGCCCTTCGAAGGACGGTCATTGATGCTTATTTGGGTTAATGTCATTTATATGAAGCTTGATCTTTAGAATATTTGGAATAATTACATAATATAAGTATAAAGATAGTTTTTTTTTAATTTTATAGGTATATCGGAGTGAGGCGAATGTTCTGGAGGTCTGGAAATGCAAAAAAATAAAAACTTTTTTCTTACATTCATTTTCCATCTAGTTAGGTCTACTTTTAAGTCAACGAAGTAAGTAAGTACCTAATTTTTAACTTAATAATTAGAGCATATGGAAAAATTCTTATGAAACTTCGTAAAATTTTTATAATATTGGCACAGTATTAAGTACAATATTTCCATATCTTATTGTTTTTTTTGTAGTGCCCACGGAAAGATTTTTTTAAAAAGATAACCACAATATGTATGATAAAATTATTGCTATATTCAAATTCCCCCATTAATCAGCTAATTGTTCTCCATAAATATCGGTTGCTAGTTTCATGTCCACAATTAATTTGTTGACCGCTTGATAGCAATCGCGTTTGATTACAAGCTAGTTAACAGCCCTGGGGGTCAATAAAATGCTACATTAATGATACTTTTATATGAGTTTAAAGATTTTATTGATGTGTTCCGCTTAATAAAATTATGGTTAGCTTTTATGGTAAGGGATATTGACTAAGAGCTTTTTAGTATGACGAGCTGCTTGCAGGTAGAAAGAATCTATCAATACTTTAGATATTTTAGGTTTCGATAACAATTTAAATTTGTTAACATAAATACTACATTAAAAATATAACACAAACTCATGTGACACGACATAATTTTACGAAACTACACCTTTTAAAATAATTTACGCATTTGGTAGGCATTCAAAAACAAACTCTCTTCCAATAGACTATGGACAAAATTAATCATACATATCTCAATAGACTATGGACAAAATCTTTAGAAGGAGAATGCTGTGATATTTTTATTGTTTTATATTAAACTCACCAACGTTACTTGTTACCATAAAATCAGAGGCCCTTTGCATACGAGTTCTCACCTCCCACTAAACATTGTGCACGCAAATATGCGGTAGGTACGTCATATTATGGCAATAGAATCAAATCTGTAACGAAGACATTTCTCTCAATAAAGATGCCGAACTTTGTGTTTCATCCACAGAGTAGAACGAAACAGACAATTTATATGCGGGGCAAAATACGATACTGTATAATGATGATTATTTTTTTAAAACGAAACCTCGAGACTCATGAATGTTGACAATGACATCGTGTTTATTTTGGGTTGTGTCTACTGTAAAATATATTATGTTATACATTATTGAACGACTGCTCTGATTATATTTCAAAATGCAGGTTGCAAATAAAGTAATTATTGTAATTTAATATGGTACCTATGAAGAAAAGAAAACTCAATCAGATTCAGCATTATAATTTATTAATTAATAATTTTCAATAATTTATCACTGGCACTATCAGGAATACTTTGCCAGTTATTCTATGTTCTTGGCATGATATGCGTTCCAGAAATCAGATTTAACTGACAGCCTGATCAAGCGTAACTGCTGAAGGCGCCAGAATTGTTTTATTTAATTTCAAATTGAACAAATTGCCTCTAGCAAATAATATATCCGTTATATCTTAATTAAGGTAGTGGTTAACAGTCTCCTTGATACCTAATGTACATGAGCAATGGAGATTCTAGGTTTAATCCAAATAATGGGAATCGATAACAGATGTCACAAACTTACCCCTTATTCCAGAATCTTCTTTCTTTTCTTACGACTTCTTAGGACAATTTTTAACGAACGTCTGAAAAACTAAACATAAGAATTTAGACGGCGCGGCTTATGTGCGACCGTGCTTTTATTTGAGTATTCTGTTATTTTTGCCATCATCATTTGAAACATAGACTATACTATACTATCAGCTGAATAGGTACCTATCGAATTCTAATGACACATTGTCCAAAAAAAACCTACACCTACATTTTTATTACTCTACGTGTGCCTAATATGTAGGCGCGTGCTATGTTTGACCCGTAAATTAAAAAGTTTACTCTAAGAATTGGTGCGTTATGATCGCAACTATCGCACTAGATTCACATTGCTTAGATCGCGGCCTAGATATCGAATGAGAGGAATTTTAAACCTATTGGTTACCTAGATATACCCTGACACCTTACATAAACTTAAAGTAGGAACTCTCTTTTTGCCCTCGACTTCACGTAGTCGAAAGGGGATTTCCATGGGAAGGAAAAAATAAAAATAGGCTACATAACGCGCTAGCCCCTTATCTATCTCTGGCCAAATTCATACCTTCTAGTCGTACCGTTGCAACCTCAAAGATACACAAATAAACACACTTCGCACTGTGTCATCTGGATATCCTTGTCTCTTTAAATGCAGTAGGTATTATAATTTTGAATTTATCAGGTTGAGCTAATTTCACTAGTATTTCAAATGCGAAAGTAGATACCTAATTTTATCTGCTTGGTAACTAAACCGCTGAATAATTTTTTATGATGTTGGCAAAGGACTTACGGGTTTTTTGTTAAGGAATAAAAAAATGATGTGAGTGAAATAAGGGGTGGAAAAAGGAAACAGTCACAAGATAATGTAATGTGTACCTACCTACGTGAGGTAAGCTGCGGTCGTAAAGCTAGTTAACAATAAATGATGATGTTTTTTTTAAAGTTACTTAGGTTATTTCGTAAATAATCAAGGCCAAGAGTTGTGCTTGTGCTTTGATAATGTTGCGGAGGGTAGTATGAGAATAAACAACTATACTAAATAAGCGTTTAAGTACCTACCTCCCTGACTTTTATTGAAGACAAGCACATGATTATTAAATAGGATTAGATTTTTCTTGATTGAAATCATTTCAGTTGATACGATAGCAGGAATTCTGTTGACGATTATGAACCTATAGAATTTTTAGGGCAGTATTGCTATCCAATAAAATCTGCTCCATAAAAAATGTAGATACTTCCTACAGACTTACCAAATGAAATTCCTTCAACAGTTCTTTACTAAAAAAGTTCCTTTATTGTTATTAGTTCCTAGTCAAAAGGTTGTCAATCCCCGAATTCCCGAACATAGTGCGTGTAGGTCATGCGTTCACGCATATTTATTTGCTATCCCGGCGGCTGGTCATCTATTCGTAGCGGCGCGGGCGGGCCGCGCTACCCCGTACTTGGATTTCAGGTAAGTTTATATAAATAAGTATATTATGATATATTCTATTTTTCTAAGTCAAAGAAGTATATACTGGTACTGTACAATAAAGTGTCATAAATAAATCCATACTATCCATACTATACTATATAATATATTATATATATTATATATAATATTATAAAGGCGAAAGTAACTCTGTCTGTCTGTCTGTTACTCAATCACGCCTTAACTACTGAACCAATTTGCATGAAATTTGGTATAAAGATATGTTGATACCCGAGAAAGGACATAGGCTACTTTTTACCCCGGGACATAGGATAGGTTTTATCCCGGAAATCCCACGGGAACGGGAACTATGCGGGTTTTTCTTTGACTGCGCGGGCGAAGCCGCGGGTGGAAAGGTAATAAATAAATAAATATAAAGTCTAGTTTTCTAAGTGAAAGTTTTGAAAAAACGAAATTACTTATAACATTACGTTAACAGCGATCGTAATTGTGCAAAAGTAATTTAAACTATTTTTTGCTTCATACTGAAAAATCTAATATTTAAGTAAACTTGGTAAAATGAGCCTAGTAATTTTAAAAGTAATTAGTGGTCAGTCGTAAAGTTCAACAAATTCCCTCAAAATTAAAGAAGGGGGTAGATTGAAAGATCCTTAGGTGTTATGGGTAAATAATCTGCTACATTATATTGCGTGTATCTAAAGTAGTACTGAGCGAAAATAAAAATTTGCTAACTATCGTGATTCGAACTTTTAATTTCCAAGATTTAGATCCAATTTGCTGAATGTATAAAAACAAAAAGAGCTTCTTAAGACGAAGTTATTGGAATCTAACATCTTGTTTTAAGAGCAAAACAGTAATTTGCAACTTTGATTCTTGAATCAGGAATTGCAAACATGTAAAAAATTGGTAATGTTTACTATTTATATTATGCGAATTGCCTTCTTGCATGTAACAAAGAAGCGATTTTATAATTCCGTGAGAATTTCATTTGAATACGCGAGCGAAGCCGCGGGTGAAAAGCTTGTTTATACTTAGTTATTATCTCCCACTTACATTTTTAATCCTAGTGTTTTGTTCGATGTTAAGCTTTTATTAGATTGTTTAAAGCTTATATTAAAATTTACTCTATTTTCATCAACTTTTAAAATTATAAATACATAGAAAGAACAAAACTAATTCTTTATCGATTCTTAAATATCCATAAACATTTATCAGGTCATTTTGAATGCCTCTATCTTCAAAGCGTATCCGCACGTATTAAATGGGATTTGGCTTATCCAATTTCCATTCTGGCAAGTTAATGTGAAGGAAAATCGGCCTAGGGCTTAATACAGACCTTTATCAGTTTCTATACCTTTATATTAAACTTAACGCGCAATTTTCAGTGTTATTTGCAAATTTATCTTATAAGGATTTTCTGCTAGTATAGGTATTCGTCGGTTAATCGTAAACAGGATATAAACTACAAAGCTATAAAATCGGATCTCTTTGGGGACAATTTATGAGATTGATTTATGTTGAATTTCCGTTATCTGTTTATTGTGACAAAGGTAATCGAATCAGTAAAAAGCCATATCATGTTTGGTTCACGGTCGGTCGTTTCTATTAGTGAAAGTGTGAAAACAAGCCATTAACACAATTGTTCAGAAATGAGCTAAAATTAATTACAATAGGCGCCAATTGAGGCTGTCATCTCTATAGAAACAGATGTCCACACTAAAAAAGGTTACTGGGCCATATTCATAGAATCCCAGATCGTTTATTGGTAAGGGAATATAGGACGGTGCGATCTTGACTGTTGATGCCCTATTTAGGCATAAATAATTTAAAGACATTCTATACAATGTAGTCAGTTTTGCATTGCTGCCCTTTCATGCAACACATGTAAGATATGTGAGAATTAAAACATTTGAACATCGTTAATGGAATTGAACAACTACCGAGGGATTTGTGAACATACAGGGCAATTAGTTTGTAAAGCTAGAGCGCTTTTATATGCTATTTTAAACGCAATCCAATTTGTCGTGTAATTAAGAGCTGTTTATAAATCTATAAGGATTAATTACTTTTAAGAGGTAATTATTAAATATTAATTACGTTTATAGCTCTATCATTTTGAATAT
>CAJQZM010019159.1:0-12213 GCA_907164665.1 Colias nastes | reverse complement strand
ACGGTTACGATCCCTTTCCGATCCCATATGTGTGCTGAGACCCTAAACGTGATATAAACTTATACCACAGATTAGATATGTACTAGTTACTATGTTGATACTTGATAGTAATATTATAAAGCTGAAGAGTTTGTTCGTTTGTTTGAACCCACCAATCACAGGAGCTGCTGATTCGATTTCAAAAATTCTTTCACCGTTAAATAGGTCCCACATATTATGATCTCTGATTTCTGCAGGCTCAATATGTACCTACCATCAGCGTAAAAACTTATCCCTATCCGTTCAGCTAGTTAAACTTGATCCTGTTAGATAATAAATTATAAGTAGCCAATCTCAACATTAAAAAAAATAAATAAAAATAAAACTTTATTTACCTATTGTTGTACATTGTACAATTTTAGATATGAGGCTCTGGCTCTCTTACTAGGCATGGCCTGTGTTAAGATCATGATAAAGAAAGTCTAAAAAAATCTAAAAGTCTAGTCTATGACCTTTTCATTATCAAGATAAACTCATGAGTACATAAAATAATCGATCAATGAAGAACATAATATCTACAAGTCGAATAATTGTTCACTGTTAAGTAAATCGCTAATGATATGCTCATTTAATAACCATAATATTAAGATGTTCACTTTTCATTGATTCCTATAAAGTATAAACAGTTATACCAACACTCGGATATAAAGTCGTAACACGAAACACCTTGACTTTTGGATTCCGTTGTATTGTTAATCTTCACGTTGTATACAGTTGGCATTACAAATAGTAGCTGCATCTAATGAATCCTAACATTTGCCTGCATAGAGATCTTTAGCTCGCGAAGAATTCGGCCCGCAGCGACACGCTATATAGCGCTATATAGGATTTATTGTTTGTATAAAATTATATAATAATGGAAACCTTTTGTTATTAGTGGAGAAGCTATTTGAGGCACATCGGTTCGAAACTTATAACTATATTTAACATTTAAATACGTTAGACTGATATGGACAACTAAAAAATACAAATTGTATTAGAATAAGTTTGATACTATTTGTTTGTAGGTAATATATAGGTATATTTTTCGCAAAACTTAAGTCTGGCTCTACATCATGAGTAAATCGTATTTATTGACTTCATTGATAAATTTTAAAATAACTGTACAATAGCTATTATAAAAGAAAATGTTATATTTGTTAATTCATCAATAAAAACGATTCAATTATTCCTTATTGACCAAGTAATATTAAGTAAGCTAAGTATTATTACCAAAAGCATATTTTCTGTCCCATTGCACGTAGGGTTGCATAAATAAAACATTTTCATGGCGTTTGGAAAAAACAACATGCATTAGAATACTTTATATACACATACAATGATACAAGTATGTTAAAAATGTTTATTGAAATGTGAACAT
Organism: Colias nastes; assembly: GCA_907164665.1. Classification (NCBI taxonomy): domain Eukaryota; kingdom Metazoa; phylum Arthropoda; class Insecta; order Lepidoptera; family Pieridae; genus Colias; species Colias nastes. The sequence continues at coordinate 10,814 of CAJQZM010019159.1, read as the reverse complement.
TTGAACACTTTTTATCTATGTTAATACCACCATAATAAATTACCCACTGCTAGTAAAGTATGACATAAATATTTCAAAACAATGTTTTAACATGAATTAACATATTAGGTATGTTAATAATACATAGTTATAACAAACACCTGTATTTTGTTTATTTTATATTTCTATAAACAAAAACAAAAAATACTTTCATATATGGGAATAAATTAACATTTTTAATATTAACCCATTAGCCTTATTGTTTCGAAACATGATATGAGATTTTATGTCCAATTTCCTTTCATTTACTGGGTTATAGAATAAATTAATTTATAAGATAAAATACATTTTTAAAAGTTGGCATCTCGATTGATGGAGTGACAGTATAATAAAGCGCGTCACACACGGTGAAGATACTATAATATTTTATCTTAAGATACTGACACAAAATTTCGGGTCATTTGTAACAGGATGGCGGTTCTACAGGGGTCTTAGTACGCAATGACAAAAAGAAAAATGATGGTCAGAACGCTGATACCGGATACCTTAAGATACTGTAATATAAAATATTACAGTATCTTAAGATAAAATATTATAGTATCTTCACGGTGTGTGACGCGCTTATGAAGCACTGACTCAAGTAAAAAGGGCGCACATTCAACCTCTATTCGATGTATACTATCAATATCAATACTATCAATATGTATATTGACGTGAACATTCTATTTTTCTAGTATTTGAGTTTCTATAATAATATAATTGTATTGAGAATTATTTTAGATAAATATTTTATATTTTGATAAGGTAAAATTTGAAATTTCACGCTTTTATTTTAAGAGCTGATTCAAATATATTACATCGTATAAACAACAACACAACATTAGTAGTGTTTATTATCATGAGCAATATCATAATATACACACACATACATCCAACAAAATAAAAACATTTCACGGTTTTTATTTGTATTTTTTTTTTCGTTAAAGTACGAGTAAAACCTTCCCATTATTAAAAAGTGTCTCTAACAATGTTCATGTGCGCCTTTTTTTCAGTGAAACTGGTTTATTTTGTATTGAAGTTTATTTGAGCTGTTTTCAAGAGTTGAAACTCAAAATATATAAGAAATCTATAGGTACATTTATCTTGACAGCCTTAATTCATATGGAACATTAAACAGCTTTATCGTAATAGCTTTATCAAAATCACCAAATCCAGAAAAAATATCTTACAAAAAAAGCAAATACTACCTACTAATTAAAATGTTTGGTATCTACAATAGCTCCAACAGACAGAAATACATTCCTACAATATTGGACTCAAAAATGTTTCCGCAAAATAAATAACTAACGTATTCACAAAATCAAACACCCACATCTGTTCCGTGATCCGTCACGTCCAGATCAATTTTTAATGCGCATACACAGAGTACACGTATGCTAAATGCTAATATGCAGTTGTTTGTCCTCAAATCCATTGTGATGTGTTTATTATGATTCGATTCGTGTATCTGGCACGCGTGAGATCAATGTCGGCCGCTCTTCCTTCCGTTAGCTTGACATCTTGAGATACACCCACGATATTCGCGCCCAAATACTGTGTGGACAGTATGCTTTTATTTTTGAGCGGGATATTTGCACTTTATATTAGAGGAAGACATTTTTAAAGAATAGAAGAATTTCTTACTATTATAAAGTATTTGAATGGTATAAAACTAAATATCATATATTTGAATGATTGAATTTTTTAATATGAACTAATTAATTGCATTTAATTGCAATTAATCTGCTGTTAGTATGAGTATCTTCTTTAAACTACGTTGTAGCCTGTCGTAGGATGATATCGTAGTAATTGTTTATTTGATATTATATTATAGGTACCTACATGTTTCTCAAAATTAATTAATGCATGCAAATGAGATAAATAAAAGGCCAAAAAATATGTAAAATCTTTATTACAAATAATATAAGCTGTCTTCCTGTACCCGATGATATTATCTGAAAAATCGAAAGTATCTATTAAAATTAAATAAAAAATATGGATAATGAATTTGAAAAAAAAAATCGTCATTGACTCGAGTATTAAACATACGATATTTTTTAATTTTAGAAAATTGATCCTTGTAAGCAATAGTCATCCTAATTTATTAGTAAATTAAAAGAAAAGCAACAAGGTAAGAAATTAGAAATGTACATTGTACACGGATAGCTTCAAATCCCCAAACTGAAAGTAAGTGTAACATAAAATATATGGTCACCCTACTATTTCTGATATAGGTTTATTCGGTTCAAGTTTGTGGGATCCGTTGCAGCCTGTATTCGATATATAAGAGCGCTAACAATATGCATAATTTATGCAAACAACATCTGAGCAGATCTGGTGAAGATATTGGTACTTGTTTATCAATTCAACATAGAGATTGTAAATGAATGGAAAAGGAAGGAAACATATTTTATTCTGCTATTTTTATCGTACCTTTACATGGATGAATACAGATTCCGAGATTTGATCCCGAGAGAATAGACATTGTTGTAAACGCTTGCCTACAATGTCGGTACTTTGTCCAAGGGCGCCTGTTTGAGTAATCTACACCCCACTAAACGTTTAAAGTCCTTTATTTAGTTTGTAGAAAAGGTTTTTATTTAAAATGTTAGTCTAAATTTATCTTGATTTAGTATAATGGTAATAATTTCGTCGGCAAGAGCGATAGCTATGGTCACTTTATGGATTGCTTTACAAATAGAGTTTAATAATAAAGATTTTATTATATTTTAAAATGCACATAAATTAGGTAGGTACCGATTTATAGGAGCGAGCTTTCTTTTTCATATATTTTTGTATGAAAATTCACATACTACAATTTAAGATTGTATTTTCAATCAATTAAGGTCAATTTTATGCATGTTTCAAGTGTTTTTGCAACCAGAAAGCTGCTAATAAAGATAGTATTGAAGAAAGGTGTATTCTTTAATTTCGTCGCAACGTGATGTATTTACGTCAACGCTAAATATAATAAGTATAGGACATTGTTAACTCTGGGATAAGGGGCTTTGTCAGACATAGTACTTATTACTAATTGTAAAGAACCTCTTGGAAGCACTCCTGACGGTTATCCATAGAAGTGTGATTTCAATTACCTATGTCGCAAATAAAAGTCATGTCTGGCCTATATCATATAGAGACAAGAAAAAGAAAATTGATAAGGGATATAAAAGCTAAGGAGTTAAGGATAACAGTAGATTTGTATCAACTGTTTTTGTACCGACCTATCAACTTATTTTCAATATTATTATATTAAAGAACAATTCATTTTATGTCAGTGGGTTAATTACAATACCAATTAAATTGATCAAGATTCAGATGATTATAAATTCTACGTTGTTTAGATAAATGTTAATCGGCTATTGTATTTGGTTGTAACATTCAAGTGTTCAAACTGAAGAGTTAATGATTTTATTATAAAATATAATATTTTACCTTCTGAATCGTAGATATAGTTAATTATTTTATTGAGGTGAAAAAAACGAGGAAGTCCTGAATGTAATATAAATAAAGTTCATAAATGAGTACTTATAAAATTAACTTACACACACACAAAAAAAAAAAAATACAATAAAAAATTATTTACAGATATAATTACAAACTACATACACTTTAATTCTATATTTCTGTTCACTTTATTACTAGACAATCTTTAAAAATGTTATAAAACACATTTATGTCTTTGTTTAAATAAATTGAAGCTATAAAATCCCTGCTGAAAACTCATTAACTTGAATTTTTATACATTTCCCCCGAGAGTCGAGCTATCAAATAGTGAATAGAAGAAGAATTAGTTTAGTTTTTAACTGCGTGTGTAATCTTTTCTATCTTGAATAGAAATAATTCTTCTGTATGTCTTCAACACGTCCTATCCTTTTTTTAATATTTTATTTTTAATATTTGGTTATAAACAGTTTATTTTTTTTTCATGTAAACCTATTTTAAGTTAAGGAAGAGCGGGTCCTTCTGACATAGGTTTTCTCTTAAACTTACAAGGATGGCCCGGCCCTACTACCTACTCCATATTGTGTAAAATTTAGAAACGAAATAAACTATTTTTTTTATTGTTTTATTTTATCCTTTCTTAAACGCTCTATTTATACCCGACTGGGAAAGAAGGAGAGTTATGTTTTTCAGATGTATGAATCATGAATGTATACTTCTTTGGCGTGCTCTACAGCCCAAACCGCTGGACAGATTTTGACTTATGAGGTGTCGCTTTAGTAATCGTCAGAATTGTGGTAGTGAAACTTCATACCTAAATAAGAAATAGCATATTAGCAATAGTCATTATAATGCCGAGTTTATTGTTTTTATAGTAATGATAATTCTTGTTTCAGATTGTGATGTGTCAATTTGTGTCGATTTTTAAATGTGAAATGCTATTTACGAGAAGACTACGTCTTCCACTAATAATATTTACTTACGCATATGAAATCACACAAAATTCTATAGCTGTAATAACTTGGTGCATGTACTTAAAGCTAAAGGATTGAAATTTATGTGGCACAAGTAATAAATTGAAAAATAAAAATCATGGGGACATTTAAAGACCGGTTTATATGCATTTAAGGAAATGACCAGAACGATGCTACCTCTTAAAAAGGAAATAAACATAACGCGATTTGAGTTCAGTAATAATTTCAAATGGCTAATCATTTTAAATACCTTTTACTGGTATTGTTGTTTAAATGTTTATGTAAATTACGAAAACTTGTTATAAAACTGGACATATTTTATGTATCAATAAAAATTTGTAAAGTATATTAAATGATTTACAATTTGTTTTTAATGTTTTATTTCCTTTTATAGCGCTGAAGGAAACCTACAAATGTTCGATAGTAAAGATGATATAGATGATAACTCATATCTATTCAAATTCTAGGAGATTCGTAATGCCCTAAATAATTTCCTATTAAATGGAAATGAAATGGAGATTTTATTGTGAAAGTAGAATATTAAAAATCACTTTCGCATATTTATAATGAAAGTAAAAGAATATTGTATTTCATTCATTTTATTAAATGCTTTGATACATAATGTTTAAAGTTGTCATCATTTTTATAGTAGTAGTATGTATCTAGTAAAAATTTAAGTATCTTTTCATGCCATACCGTTAAAGCAAACAATTTATTGTTTACAAACAAATTCAGGTTTACATCGCTTACAAATGTGTTTATCGCAAATTACGAGCAAAAATGCAAAAGTTTTGTTTAATACTAAGTGAGTTTTAATGAGTAAAGTTATTCTCTCGGAAGTGGGAGAGTTTTTAAATATAAGAGCTAAGATTTTCTAGCGCGGTATTTGATTTGTGATGATTTTAAACATTGTTTTAATATAGAATGTCTCATTATTTCACAGGGCATAAAAATCAATAAACTTCGAAAACATTTTGTAGTAGGTCACTGTAACTTGTTTTTGTTTATATCGTACATAATTTAAGTGGTCCAAATTCTGTGTTAAAAATAAGGTTCTAAAGCTATTTTCAGATTAAAAAAAAGAAATGATTTTGTTTTATTAAACGTGGAATCCTACAATGAAGTTAATTTGTACGACTGTAAGTACTTTGTCATATCTATTAAAAAGTTTAACATAACTTTTAGCGTATCCTGTGTTTTATCGAATGCAGTGACAACTGCTGGTAAAGAATCCTATCTTACAATGTTTAAGTACAATAACACTATATTCTGTATCCGTAAGGGTTAGTTAATTATCAAGTGCTCTTGTTGTTTACCGACAGTCTTTCCACCAGCTGTCAAGCCATAACGGGCTGTGTAATAATACGAGTTTAACTGGAGCATAAACTGGCTTAGATGCCTCTAAGAAGCAAGCAAGATATTTATAATATAAGCGACATAAGCATAAATTAAATAAATGTAATGAGATCTCAGGGAGGGAATTGGAACCTTCACTGTAATACTGGTTTCCGAACCGTTGCTTGACCCGCTGTTCCCACCGATAGGTATCATACGCTGCACTTTTTGGCAGTACTCGATCATTTGTATAGAGGCTGTTCTTTTAATGAACAATCATTATTTGTGACAATTTTTTACGTCTGCGAAAAATGCATGTTCGAATCTCGCCTCATGAATGATTCTTTTCTATTCCTAAATAAAAATTCTAACATTTACTAGGCATAAAATGCTATAAAATGTATAATTAAAACTAACAATAATGTAAATCTCAAGTCGTATATGTACAGTATCAAGTATATCACATTATATCATTATATACCTAATAATCAACTCTACTACATTAAAATATGTTTATTAATCACAAAATCTTTAATGATTTGGCTGATTTTTGATACTTTTAATGGGACAAAATTCTTGCAGTTAATTACTGTTAACGGTATAAATAGCTAATGAGCTATTTAAGAAATCTCAAACGTACAATTTCATTAGCTAGTCAAAATGATAGTTTAAAAGTGACAGAATAAAGCATGCTAAATTGAACATTTTACCGAAAAGCTTTTTTAAGGTAAATACAAGTTTAATTAAATGAATATATAGATTTATTTTCCTTTAAAACCTTTTTTCTCTATCTTCCTAAAAAATTTTCTCTGATTTTGGAAGGCTTAAACTTAGAATATATTTTGATCCATATTTTTTTCTATAAAATACGCTTGCAATTATTGTCTTAGGCATTCTTTCTGTGGCTCTGCAATTTTATTATATAACTAGCTTTCCGCCTGCGGCTTCGCCCGCGTTTTCAAAGAAAAACCCGCATAGTTCCCGTTCCCGTGGGATTTCCTGGATAAAACCTAGCCTATGTTGCTCAGTGAAGCTTTCTAATTGTGAAAGAATTTTTGAAATCGGTCCAGTAGTTTATGCGTGAAAACCATACATACATACATAATTACAAACCTTTCCTCTTTATAATATTAGGATATTAGTATATTATTACCGCGAAGCGCGTCGAACGCGGCAACTGATACACAAAAATAATCCTTATGGCATGATTCTGTATTCACGCGCGATGACTTATAGCGTATTTCATGTATAACTTTGGTGTTTCTAGGCTTCTACACCGATTTACATGATTCTTTTTTTATTGAATAGGTAATAAATTTAAGAACATTTGTGTCGTACATGATTTCTATGTAGCTTTTACCATTAAGGCTGCACACGCGACGGAAGCTTAAAAAATGGAGTAACTTCTCCCGTTTTCCCAATATTTCCCTTCACTGCTCTGCTCATATTGATCGTAGCGTAATAAAAAGTATACTATAACCTGCCCAGGAGTATGAAGAATAATTGTGCCAAATTTCGTTAAAATCCGTCGTGTAGTTTTTGTTTCTATAACGAATATACAGACAGACAGACAGACAGACAGACAGACAGACAGACAAAAATTTTACTGATTGCATTTTTGGCATCAGTAGCGATCCCTTATCACCCCTTCATAGTTTTTTTTTAAATATATTTCATGTACAGAATTGGCCTCTCTACAGATTTATTATAAGTATAGATAGAAATGATAAAAAATAGGAAATGTTTCAGTTAGTGGTTTTAGGACTTATGTTGTAACTTTATTCGTTATGCTGTCTCGCTTACGATAATAATTCCGTACTTAGGTTTCTTAAATGCCGGGTTAAAATATTTGAATTGAAACTCATGAAAGTGGTGTTCGTTACATATTCATTTTGTTTCATACTAGCGGTCCGCCCCGGCTTCGCCCGTGGTACCTACATGTTTACGTTTTTTTTCATAAAAACCATCCTCGTACTTCAAGGAATAGATTCCGCAGCGCACGCGATGACAGAATTTTTATTAAGGAATTTTTTACTTACACCGAATTTTTTACATTATTGCATTTTTGGTAAGGATCTCTATTTTTTTTGAAAATGCAATATAACCTATGTTGCTCAGTGAAAATGCAACTTTCTAATGGTGAAAGAATTTTTGAAATCGGTCCAGTAGTTTATGCGTGAAAACAATACATACATACATACATAATTACAAACCTTTCCTCTTTATAATATTAGTATAGATTTGCAGTAGTACCTGGAAACTAAAATATAAGCAATTGCTTATGTACTTTACAAGTTCTTTTCGTTGTACCTATTCGCTAGATGCACACTCATGAATTATAAATAATTAATAAATTTCGTAATTTTACTCATATCAAAATTAAATTGGAAATTAACAGATCTCTGAACTGTTCATAAAAATTTTACCCGATAGAACAAAACAGAAATAAAATAAAATTTGAACGATACCAAAGTACTTAATTTTAAACCCTTTTTAAAATAAAAAGTTTTTTTTTTTAATATAAAAAAACGATCACGAGGCGGGATTCGTTTTTTTACTATGTCGGGGCAACGCATCTTCTATTCTTTAAAAAATCTCATTAATAAAGTATTTCAATGTTAAATTAAATATTAAAACCTTTTTTACACATAATAATTAGCAGCAGCGCATCTCAGCGCACCCTTTGCGCGGCGAGGATGCGCGTGCGCATATAACCGCCTTGCAGCGTGCTCGGGGCGCAATCACACGCACGCCGTCGAGTCGCGAGCCGTGAGTATCTAATATTTGTATTATTATATATTATTTGTGTAAAAAATAAAAAAATAACGTGAATGAAAATACCTACTGCTGTTAATAAAATAGTGGTGTAAACAGTGATAAACTACAGTGCATTTGTATATTGGCAATTTTGGTAACGAACGCGATGCTATTGTTTATATTTTTTGAACGTGTACGCAGACTCAAATAATAATATTTTAAACAAAGACATACTTATTTAACGGAAAAGTAGAGCAAATTCAATATTACATTAAAATATATCTACGTAGAAAAATAATTACACTGTTACGAACTAAATTAAATTTTATTAGCGAATACTATTAAATTTAATAATAGCCAAAAAAATTGGCTATTAGTGTAATGACATGTGATATTTATGTTGTCGAACCAAGCTAAATTCTAGTTATAATTAATTTAGATTTAAATGTTAATAGTGTCCAGTTACATTAATTAGTAATTGATGACATATTTAATCTTTTATTGCCTTAAATTCAATTATTACTATAATATAATTACAAATATAACAATTTCATTAATTTAAGTATATATAAAGTAGTGTCCGACCGAAACTGGTTTCCAGGCCGAAACCGAAACCGAAACCGAATGTTCGGCCGTGGCTTCAGTTTCGGCCGAAACCGAAACCGAAACCGAAACTCACGTGGTCAAGTATGAAATTTCTAAAAATACTGAACTTTGGTGCATTTTACCTATTATTTTGCCTTAAATAGGGCATGAAATGAAAACACAGTATATTAAATTTGTTGTAATCATTTAATTAATATAAAATAAAATAAAAAATATTTTTAAAATTTATATATAATATAATTTATATGTAATATAATTTATATATAATATAATAGTTATACATAATAACAATTTTAATTTTTATTATTTTTTCAAATTAAGTTCTCAGTAAAATCAGTCATCTAAATCAAATCGGTAATTGTTACTGTTACTTTATATATGTACTAAGTATTGGTATTTTGAGATCTTTCTCTTTAAAACTTTGGATTGGTATTTGTACTTAGAAGAATAATCAGTCTCTTTTAGGTACCTCTTATATAAAAATATTGTGAACTAAGTTCACTGAACTTGCGAAATAAGTTTCGGTTTCGGCAAAAGTTTCGGCCGATTCTGGCCGAAACCGAAACTGCGGCCGAAACTTGATTTTTGGCCGAAACTCAGCCGAAACCGAAACCGAAACCGAACTTTCGGTCGGACACTAATATAAAGTGAATCGATAAAATTAATTAAATATTTTTTCGTTATTATAATTTTAAATATTAGGGAAATTTAATGCTAAATGAGTGCATGTTATTTGTAAATAAAAATAATTATTGATTGGCCATTTACCTACTAGTTTTTTTTTTGCATTCAAATGAAGCTAATTAGTATGTCTCTATCGGGAATTTAGTATGCGGTTATTTCTTTGTTCTTTTCTAAATAATAATTAATAATCATCTTACCTAATTAAAATATTACTTGTAAATATAATTATATATACAAATAATTATACTAAAAGTTTGTTCCATTTCCAAAAATTATCAAAATTATTTGTTTAATAACAACTAGCGACCCGCCCCGGCTTCGCACGGGTGCAATGCTGATACTAAATACACTACAGAAAAACTGTGAACGTTGTATATAAAAACATAGCGGCCCGCTCCGGCTTCGCACGGGTATCACTACATAGTATAAAACAAAGTCGCTTTCTCTGTCCCTATGTCCCTTTGTATGCATAAATCTTTAAAACTACGCAACGGATTTTGATGCGGTTTTTTTTAATAGATAGAGTGATTTAAGAGGAAGGTTTTAGTAAATAATTCATTAGGTTTTAGACAAAGCGGGCGAAGCCGCGGGCGGTAAGCTAGTAAAATATATAGCCGGGCGGCCGGCCGGTACCGCCGCAAACGCTACTTTCCGCAATTTTTAAATCTGTAATATCTTCGAAAATATTCACTTAAATCATACGTTGTAAAGGGCCATATAGATCTATATTAAATGAACAATGTATTCAAGGTATTTAGTTGGTTAAGGATTAATGCTGTATTGGTTAAAATCGCTTCGAAAATTAGCCATTATTTGTCGTAAAAAGTAAATGACAAAAAAAGTTATTGTGGGTTATCCATAAGAGATAGACATATACCATCACGGACTTTTCTGTAGACCTTTTCATTGTGTATAATACTTAGTACATTATTTTGATAAAACTCGTAGAGTTCAGCCTGCGTTTGCAATGTAAGCGGAAAAAATGTAATTTTTTAC
>CAJQZM010019157.1:0-10229 GCA_907164665.1 Colias nastes | reverse complement strand
AAATTATTTATTCCTTTTCCTTCATTGCGTTGGGTTTTTTTTTAATTTTTAAACTTCGGTTTCTTATTTTCATGTAATATTTTCAAGTGAGCGAGACCTACCTTTACCTCCATAATACATTCCTACATCATATTGATATCTATAAGTTTGTTGCTCCTTGACATCTTTTAAGTTGGGCCGTAACCGTGCACAAATTGTAATGGACCACAGTGGCAAAAGAAGTGGTATATTTAAGAAAAATTTGCCAAGCGCCGCGCCAGGCCTATGTGGCTTTGAGTAGAGTTCAAAATTTCCAGGGTGTGGCTATCCTCTCGCTCCCATATCCCCTCTTCTTTCACAGACTTTCAACCTTTCCATCCCTAGTAAATGGCAGAACCGATTTTGATGTAAACCATATTATCTAATTGTACCTATATGTACACGACATATCCTGTCGTTTGATGCTCCATTTGGTTTATTTATCTAACCACTGTCACCCCTAAAGTGTAATAAACGGATGAACCGATTTCGATAAAACATTACTAATTGTAATTCACACGTTGCTCTTTCATATTTTGATATGCCGCTTGAGATATTATTTGACCACATTCGATTATTGTTCATTCCCACTTTTACCGCTGTAATCTGTGCTGTAATCTAATAAATGGAAAAACCGATTTGGATAAAAATAGAACTATAACTGTACTTCACCCGTTATGCACTTTCATTTGATATGTCACTTAGGTATACTTGACAACAATCGTTTCTTTCATTCCAACTTTTACCCATATATAGGTATAGTAAATGGATGAACCGATTTTGATTAAATATGTCCAATTATACTTTACACGTCATGCCCTTTCATTTCATATGTCATTTGAGTCAAAATTCATTTTTTTATTACCTACAACTTTTATACCGTATATCAAATAAATGGATGAACCGATTTTGATAAAATTTGACTTATTGTTACTGATAGGTCGTTCACTTTCATTTAATATATCACTAAAGTAAATTCGATAACTTTAGTTATTTTCATTCCTACTTTTACCTCTATATGTATACCTAGGTATAATAAATGGATTAACCTATTTTGATACAGTTTATCTAAGAACCAGCGTCGGAAAATATGCTGCCTAACAAAAAAACGCATCTAATTACCTGCTAGCGAGCTACGGTGGCACAAACAGATACACACACAGACACACATAGCGGTCAAACACTTATCACCCATCTTTTTGCGTCGGGGTTTAAAAATATTATAATACGACATAATTTAAAGGACATTTTATGTATAACCTAAAAATAAGCATAATTGTAATTTGACCCCTCCCCCCTACTACCTCAGCTTACCTCAGCCCCACCCTTGGGGACTTTCGAATTTCGATATGATCACCTGGACATTTTATAGAAATAACTGTAGCGTATAATCTCAGACCAATAAAAAGGTCTGAGCGTATAATAACTTACGTTTTATCGTACACTGTATAATAGTGTACCATAGAATGCCTTAGCAAATGTTCGCCGTGAATACTTAAATGGTCATAACTTTTTTATTTATAAACCGATTGACATGAAATAAACACTAAATGTTAAATGAAGATTACCACAATATATTAGTGAAAACCGCATTTAAATCGAATAAGCCGTTTCTGAGATTAGCGTGTTCAAACATACAGAACAACAGACAAACAGACAAAAAAAATTTTAACGACAGTTTTGGGTTTGGGGTCGATTTAGTAATAACCCCTGCTAATTTTTTTTTACATATTTTCATTGTACAGACACCACTTTTCTAGAATTTTATTATATGTATTGATGATGATGATGATGATTGATGATGATTGGCTTTACACAACAAGGGGAGTTATTGTAAATACATGGATTAATGAAAAATGTATTTATTATTGTTATAGATTAATACAGTTAAATACCTAAACTCTTATGATAAGTTTGATGACCTAACCTAACCTAACCTTTGTCTATGAAAACCTGATTTTTGTTGTTGTCTCGGAGATACCTATGTTCCCCTGTCCTGTCTTATTAATATAGCAGGCGAATTAAAATATTTTTGACAAAATACTGGACATTTTTGAAAAACAAACCAAGAAATAAAGGTATGTTTTTATTAGTTTTAAAATTAACGAAAATTAATTACGGCACTGATTGGATTAAACCTAAGGATTAAACGTAATTCACATGATATCCTCTCAAGATATTTATTATCTGTGCTTTGATTATGACGTGTTTACACAATCGACAGACCGTGTAATGCCGGCATATGGTCCAATGAGTATAGTCTGTGGTACTGTATGCAGAATTGTTTTTTTTTTTTTTAATTTAATGCATTGCACAAGCGTTCGCACGCTCTGACGTCATTAATTAATGCTAGCAACATCTCAGTGATATATTATGGTGTTAATTATTAGTATGTCAATGTTTATGTATTTGCGATTTTTTTGTAATGGCCGCGTTTGCCATGTGTTCCGTCTGAAATAATTATAAATGGTAATTAATGAAAGCGCTTGTTATCGATGTTTTCACAGACATGTACTTGATGTAAAATTTCTCTTATTTTATTATGAATAGTTGTTTTTACTTTTCTTTTTACGCAATGCAAAACGGATATAATTTTACATTGCTCTAGATAATTTGGTTGCTTGTTATTGGTCCCCACCGGTAATCAAACTTAGACCCTTCAGTTCTACGTTCTCGAGATAACCACTGTACACTGTAACTGTATGAATGAATTAGGAACCTATATTGATTCCTGTTAAAAACATTAGACCCGCATATTCTTCCCTCTAACAAATTATCGTTGATACTTAAGTTATCTAAGAACTTTTACGTAAATGAAGCTTTATTGTCATTGATAAACAAAACAAAGAGAAATAGTGAATGTCTGTTAGTCATGACCTCAGGGTGTTTAGTTGTGAGTAATATCTTTGAATAATCTATACATATAATAAATCTGTGGAAGGGTCAATTCTGAACATTGAAAATATTGAAAAAATAAATAGCAGGGGGTGTTACTGGATCGAAACCAAACCCAAATATGTGATTAAAAAAATTTTTGTCTGTCTGTCTGTCTGTCTGTATATGCTGACATCACGTGAAAACTAACGGTTCGATTTCGATGAAACTTGGTATAATTATACTTTATTATCCTGGGCATAAAATAGGATACTTTTTATCCTGGAAAAATACGTGGAAAAAATAAATCTTAATTTTTCAGTTTTATCCATAGACGTTGTTCTGTAGAACCGCGAACACACGTTGCGTTACCCGCAGTGGATTCTTTTTTTTATAAGATGTCATTGTCAGAGTTACTCAAAATGGAGAAATAAACCATCCACGCGAAGACGGACATCCGCGCGGACGGAGTCGCGGGCGGAAGCTAGTATGGGATTATACATATAAATGCAATGTAAATATAACTTTATCTATACTAACATTATAAAGCTGAAGAGTTTGTTGGTTTGGTTGCTTGAACGCGCTAATCGAAGGAAGGTTCATTAATTATCGAGGAACTATCTTTCCGCCCGCGGCTTCGCCCGCGTTTTGAAATAAAAACCCGCATAGTTCCCGTTCCCGTGGGATTTCCGGGATGAAACCTATCCTATGTGTTAATCCAAGTTACCCTCTATATGTGTGCTAAATTTAATTGTAATCGGTTCAGTAGTATTTGCGTGAAAGAGTAACAAACACACACACACACACATCCTCACAAACTTTCGCATTTATAATATTAGTAGGAAGTAGGACTATAGGCATTTCTTATAACAGGTAAAAACGGTAGTATGAATCTAACATTTTAAAATGAAATGAAAAATGAAATGAAAAAACATTTATTCCTAGAAAAAGGAAACACAAAATAGAACAAGAAAGAAAGTACGATACATAAAATTAGACATCATGTTCGCTGAGAATTTCGTACTGTGTGTGCACTGCATTTCCAGAAAAGGGTCTTGACTCAGCTTTCTGCCATAGTCGCAGCAAGCTGCGACTACAGCGCTGGTATTCTGTCAAGACCGATTGGAGGGTGTGCTTTCGACTTTCCACTGCTATATAATAATCATAATATAGATAATAAATAGATAAATATAATAATAATAATATAATAATAATAATAGTCGTTCAGTCGTTGACAGACGGTCGTGCATAATACACGTCTTTATACAACTATAAATAACTTTTTCTATCTACCCGCTAACGCAATGTCTAAGTGTGATATTTGTAAAAAAACGGTTACCAAATCAATACCTGGTTGCGAGTGTAACAAGTGTGAAAGAATTGTTCATCTTAACACCCGATGCAGTGGTCTAACTAATAAGCAGATTGCCGCGCTTAAGGCTGCCCCTAGTTTAGAATGGACCTGCCTGGAATGTCAGCGCGAGTCACCCAGACGTAACTCATCTATTATCATTCCCGAAGACGACGATGAAGACGACACCCATGTACAGATAAACGCGAAAAAGTTGCTGAGTAACATAACGAGGGAAGTCGAAAAAGCAATTAAAAGTGAAATGCGAGAACTAAATGAAGCATTACAATTTCATAGCGCTAAATTAGATGAATTCGTAGAAAGCATCGATACATTCAAACAAACGATTAAAACACTAGAACGGAAGAACATCGAACTAACCAACCGAAATAATAATCTAGAAACTCGCGTCGGTGCATTAGAGCAACGCCTACAAGAAATCGAACAAGTAAAACTCTCAAAATACGTGGAAATCGCAAACATACCGCATGAAGCTACAGAGGTTGTCAACAAGCTAGTAGAAAAGGTGGCACTAAAGCTTAACCAGCCGGTCGAAAGTATCAGGAGTTCACGCCGACTACAAAGCAAAAATCAACCAGCTAATATAATGGTGGAATTAAGAAACGAAAAAGCACAAGAAGATTGGCTAACGGCTGCCAGATCCTACAATACTAAGGTATCAGATGTCTGCCCTTCTCATCTAAATAACAACAACACCGTGTTTATTAGAGAAGCCATGACAAAAATGAATAAAAATTTGCTATGGGAAACTAAGCAAGAACTAAAAATCAAGCTAAACTTCAAGTATGTATGGTTTAAGAAAGGATTCGTTAAAGCTCGTAAAGACGATAGTTCAAAAATTTATATTATTAGAAGCACGGCGGACATACACGCTATAGCAAAAAGTAAATCCTAAACTTTGTTTTGTATTTAAATATTTTTTAGTTAACGCTTGCAACAGATCAAAAATTATATATAATATGGATGGTTTGTCAGATAATATCTATGAAATCTTTGATTGTATAAATATAAACGACTTTTTAAACAACATCCCCAATATGCCTATAAATCTATTGTGTATCCACATTAATATAAGATCCGTTATTAAAAATTTTGTGGCATTACAACAGTGCATATCATCCGCACAAAAGCGCATTGATGTTATTATTCTTACTGAGGTTAACATTGCGGATAATATTAGTAGCTTATATCATTTAAAGGGCTATCAAATGTATACGTCTCTAAGAAAATGTAAAAGGGGTGGGGGTATTATTGTATATGTAAGTAGTAAACACACATGTAACGTACACAATGTAAACACAAATTATTTCGAAAACATATTATTCACAATAACCACTCATACAAACTATAATACAAATATTTGTGCAATATATCGTCCCCCTAACACTAATAAACACTTATTTATCGATGAACTTAACAGACTAATAATGAATAAGTGCCCTATAAAAACTGATCTTTATATACTGGGTGATATTAACATAGATCTGCAATCAGACACTCCTATAAAACATAAATATAATAATACAATGCATGGTCTAGGCCTTTTGTGTGGGATCACAGCGTACACTAGAATCGAAACATATAATAAAAAAATAAGTAAATCATGCATAGATCACATCTACACTCGATCACACGCAAAAGATCTATTCACAGCAGCGATCGGTACGACACTAGCGGATCACCGGGCCGTAATGCTCGCTTGCGTCGGGGTTTGTACACAGGATGATACAAAATATAAAACTATGATAGATAATAAAAAATTAAATACATTACTAGAACAAATAGATTGGACATGTACGGACAAAATGACATGTCCAATTAATATATATAACTATATACACGATCAATTTAAAAACTGCTATGAAAAATGAGAATTCACTATTAAAATTAAGACTAATAATAAAGGACGAAATAACAACGAGTGGATTAATAGGAAGGTTATACAAGCTTGTGAAATTAGAGACAAATTATTTATACAGTGGACTAAAAACACAAATAATTATATTATTAAACAAAAATATAATAAATATAGAAATTATGTTAATTCATTAATTAATAAAACTAAAAATAAATACACAAAATATAATATCATATCAAACAAGAACAATTCAAAAAAGCTGTGGGAGATACTTAACAGACTCACTGGTAGAATAAAATCTTCTATTGATTCAATACTACGTAATGCATTTGTTAAGAAGGGGACAACAAGTAACGATATTGCAAATAATTTTGCCTCAACTTTTCACAATAGTGTCAAAGAAATAATCCCGAAATGTGTGGAACCATTGCTTGATAAAAAATGCTATGAACACTCGGCAAATGTAAGCATGCGATTTAAGCGAGCCGACGCCAATTCAGTGGCCAAAATAATTAGAGCATTGAATAGTAAAAAAGCTCCGGGGTTGGATAGAATAAGAGCAATTGACGTTAAATTACTTTGTGAGAAAATAAAAAATACCTTGGCAAATTTAATAAACACCAGCATCATAAGTGGTAAATATCCGACAGAACTTAAAAAAGGCATTGTTCGTCCAATTCATAAAAATGGTAACAGAAACGATTATGACAAATATAGACCAATAACAATATTACCTACTATTGACAAAATAATAGAAAAGTATATTAGTAGCCAAATTTACAGTTTTTATGAACGCAACGACATATTAACAAAAAATCAATACGGATTTCAACCGCATAAAAATACAACACAGCTGCTTTCCACCTTTACAGATAGTCTTTATAAACATCTTGACAGTAAAAAGCATGTCCTAATCGTATTTATTGACTATAGTAAGGCGTTTGACACCTTAAGGCACAGCACACTGATAAAAAACCTAAATGACAGCGGTATTAGAGGAAGACTCTTGACATGGTGTGTGAATTATCTCCAAGATAGATCATATCAAGTTCGAGTCCTCAATGCTGACAGCTACCCCGTACACGTTACGGAAGGCACGGCACAGGGCTCGGTCCTCGGACCGCTGCACTATCTAACATATGTAAACAGCCTCTCTAATGCATTAAAACAGTGCGAGATCTATCAGTTTGCTGATGATACGTGCCTAGTTTCAACTGGTAATAGTGTAGATGAGGCTCTAACAAAACTTCAAAGTGATTTTGATACTCTCATTAGGTGGTCCCACGACGCAGGACTGGTACTCAATGCGTGCAAAACAAAATTAATGTACGTTAGTTCAAGTCATAACCGCAGCGCAATTTTACCAAAATTAATAGCTCATAATCATAGTTGCTTACATTCCAAAAAATATGACGCTATACATGCTTGCTCATGTGACACCATAGGTCTCGTTAGCAATCACACATATCTTGGCTTAATCATTGACGATCGATTAAATTGGAAAGCTCACATAAACCACGTTTGTGATAAGCTAAGAGCCATATTAGCTAAATTCTCTCTAATCAAATACAAAGTGCCATACAAAACTCTACTGTTACTTTATAAAGCTCTGGTCGAGTCTATAATACTATACGGACTATCAAGCTATGGGAGAACATACAAAACCCATCTCGACAGTATTTTCTCACTACAGCTACGTATCCTAAAAGTAATTGTGCCAAGTAATCTTAAAACAACTTACAATGACGACTATAGAAAGTTATTCTCTTTTCTAAAAATATTACCTATTCACGAACAAGTTGAACTAGTGTTATTAAAACAATACTTTTTTACAGATAATTTCATCAAAATAAAACACTCTTATTATTCAGCTCGTAGGGCGGACCTCTCAGTTCTTCAGTTACCAAGCTATAATAACCTTTATGGAAAAAGAACATTGAACTACGTAATTCCTAACTTAATAAATGGACTACCTAAAACACTTAAAGATACACTAACAAATAAAAATATTAAAATAAAACTAAAAAACTACTATGAACAATTAATTATTGATAAATATTCATAAGTACGAACATGACTAAAAATTATGTATACTCATCTTAGACTAACGCCATAATTTGTGTTTGTATATGTGTATATATACATAAAATACACACATACATTATCTACTGAAATATAATTGTGTAAAAAATGTCATTCAATTTATCAAATAATTAATTCTGTAAGCGAAAATCAACACCCTGTGGGTGCAGAGTGCGACCGCAGTTGCGATAAGATGTAGATTATTTTATTTCTACCCACGATTGTTATTTCTTATGATAATTGAATAAAAGATGTACTTAGATGTTGCGGGATATTTTTGTTAGTTTTGTGAATGAATGTATGTAATAACTAATATGTATTATGTTTGTCATTATTATCGAATCTTTGTTATATGTCGACGGCGCTGGCGCGCGGTAAATCTCTAAAGAGATTATGTTTGTGCCAGTTTAATTTAATTTATAATGAATTGTATTATTGTAGTAAATATAAATATAAATAAAATAAATAAATAAATATAGATAATAAACAGATAAATAATACAAAATAATAGATAATAAATAAATAAATAAATATGAATTTAAATAATAAGTTGATCAGTTTATTAGTTTATTGGTGCTTTAAATACTATGCTGTTACTCTGCTGTTCTGCCAAAAGTAGACGTTTTAACTGTTGCTTAAAAGTAATTTTGGAACGAACTTGACGCATAGGCGGCGGTATATTATTCCAACATTTTGTGGCACAGTATTTAAAGCAACCACGAAAAGCCATGCTACGATGCTTCGGCACTGAGAGCACATCAACATTGGGTCTTAACGGATTCCGGCTTGTGTCCCTACGCCAGACTAGCTTCTCAAACAGATACAATGGGCGTTTGGTTTTGAGAAGATCAAACAGGAAGCATGCCGTGAAGAGCTTGTGTCTATTCCTCATGTTGAGCATCTTTGAAGAGTTCAGAAAAGGTGTTATGTGGGACCTGGCAGGAATGTTAAAGCAGAATCTGGCACAGGCGTTCTGAACTCTTTGCAAAAGCCTCCGTGACCGTTCCAGTAGACAAGACCCGAATACATTAATGCAGTAATTGAGTCTAGAGAGGACAAGGGACTCGCACAACATAAGTCGGAGATCCGTATTAATAAAGGGACGCAACTTATACATTACTTTTAGACGATAGAAGCAACCTTTAACAATTTCAAGAATATGGCTTTCGAATTTGAGATTACTGTCAAAGATCACTCCCAAATTACGAGCCTCTTCCACTTCTTGAATCGGGAACCCATCAATGGATATTGACAAATTCAGATTTTTTGCTTTATGAACCTGCCCCTTTGTCCCGATAAACATATACTTGGACTTGACGGGGTTTAATAGCAGAGAGTTGTTAGATGCCCAGGTTGCAATACGACTCAAATCCGCTGAGAAACCAGACATAGTCGCTGCGACGTTATCGTATTTTATTCGAGAGTATATTTGCAGGTCGTCCGCATATAGATGGTAGTTGGAGTTGATAAGGCACCGCGTAATGTCTGCCGAGTAAATTATGAACAAAAGGGGGCCCAATATCGAGCCCTGGGGAACACCACGTGTCAACAGGAGCTCCGAAGAGACGTTAGAAGAGCCATCATTGTTGTTCAGAATCACCCTCTGTACACGGTCTCGCAAGTAACTATCAAACCATTTGCAAGCGCCGTCATCAAATCCATAAAAGCGAAGCTTACTGATCATAAGTTCAAGATTGATCGAGTCAAAAGCTCTCGAAAAGTCCAACAGTGCGAGCAAAGACGCGCTGCCCATATCTTCATTAGATAAGAGATCGTCTACAACATTCAGCAAGGCCGAGCAGGTGCTATGGCTCTTCCGGAAACCTGATTGGTACTTCGGTAAGATATTATTCTCTTCACAATAAATAACTATTTGATTGTACACGATTCTTTCCAGTAATTTTGAAAAATATGGAAGCAAACTAATTGGCCTTAGGTCTTTAAATTCTGAAGGGTTATTGGTTTTAGGTAGTGGTCCGACTAAAGCTATCTTCCAAGCAGATGGAAAAATTAAAGTTTCAAGTG
>CAJQZM010019148.1:0-11276 GCA_907164665.1 Colias nastes | reverse complement strand
TTACAACAAGATCCAAGACATTGTTTACAGAACAATAGGTACAAGTCAGATGTCAAATGCAACTGTAACGTCCAATGGAAACTTGGAGATTCGCAAGTTGCAGTTGTTTTAAAATATTCAATATTGAATGAAGTGAAATAAAAACAAAGAAAATGTCGTTTTTTGTTCAAAAAGTTGTTTCATTTTTGACCTTATGAAAAGCGTAATTGTGAAAAGCTTATGAAAAGAGTTATTCGTAAAGTTTTCTTTTTTATGAAAATAATATACCAAACTAAAACATATCATTCTAATATCATAAATGTACCTATGTGTGTTTGTTACTTCTTCACGAAAAAACTGCTTAAACGGTTTTAATGAAATTTGGCACAAACGTAGAGGGTAACCGAAAATCCACGAAAACGATAACTATGCCGGTTTTCCTTTGACTACGTGGGCGAAAACCTATAATAATTATCAAATAAAAGCTCTAGTCTAAAATACATTTCTACATAGGTAGGTATAAAATAAATGGTACATCTAGTACACACATTCAATTACACTGTTTTCATACGACATGCTATATCAAACGGAAAGTTAGTCAAAGCCAAATGACTTAGCACTACCTACCGAGTTCACAAGGCTTCGTGCTTAAGTTCTCAGATGCAGATAAATGTGACTAGTTCAAAGGACGTATCTGTACTGAACTAATCTTTGACAGCATAGATTATATATGAGCACAGATCATACATGAGCATAGATTATACATGAATCGCGGAGTGAATGTACACTTTGACATAACATTTTCAGGTTAATGCGAAAGCTTCTTACGTTTGTTAATTTTAATGTCAAAAGGCAAGCTGTAAAGGTTAATTTATGTGATGACTCTGCAGGTTAAATAACTAAAATGTCACTGCTAACTGGTGGAAAAGCCGGATTGCAAATACCATGTGGTAAAAACGGTTATTTATTATAAGATCGATTTGGTATTTATATATAGTTTGTAGATAACTATATGTTATTATTGTATGTAAGTAAGTTATAGTCTCTGATATTGTAGAAGATAGTGAAGTTATTATATTATGTTCCAAAATGTAAAACAACTTTTTTTCAACCCAGGGTGCGTGCGTGCGGTGCAAGAGCAATTTTGATGATTAGTGGTATATTGAAACCAGAATAAATTAATTGTTACATTTGAAAGAACCCTAGTCCTAGTAAAATATGAATTATTAAACCTGCTTATTCCAAAATACAACAATATTTCTAACAATAAATTGCCCGTAGCGGTAACCAATCACTGCAGCTGATGTCATGAATCCTATCTCTGAACAAAGACTCAAATGTGCCGTGAAACAGTTGAACGCACCTGTTATAGATCAGATTTCCCTTAGCGCTTTGGTTATTTGGTTTTCCTTTGAATTGTGATAACGGTAAATAGATACACAATTGAAAAATTCAAAAGTGCACGACTTATGCTCTTTCGATCGACGAAAATAAGGAAATAATTTTAGTTTTTAGTTAATAACTATTAAATGACGCTCTTTCTTTCTTTCTGTGCTCTCAAGATATCTCCTTCAATAAAACACTTTAGATCCTTACTTACCTATGACGTCACAAAATCTACATCTCGCTATTTTCCATCAAAGCTCGCGAATGTTAATTTGAACCAGTTCAAATGTCACATGTCAAGCTTATCATGTGGTTAGGTAAATTGTGCGGGAATCATTTATAAATTATTGTACTCGAAACAGGCATTCCGCCCCCTTGGAACAGTGGTTTACACATGTTTTTTAGGTACCTATGTAACTAAAAAAATACTTATACACAACTTTAACATCGAGTTCATATAATTGGTTGAGATCTATCTAAAATAATTCTGAAATCTCTATTCTGGGTTTGCCTATAACGTCACATGTCAGTAGCACTGTAGGTATGTTCTTCACAAATCTTGAATTTGAAAATAATGCTAAAAGAAATTGCTCCAATTTGAATCAGCAATTCGAATTTTCAGATGTGCACTATAAAAAATACATGATTTCACATTGTAGTCAATATCTAGGTTTCCGTACCGTTGCATAATTGGATGTCAGTCAATATTTAACAATACGACGAAAACCGACGATTTTCAAGTGAAGCTTTTCAATAGACTGTTTTAGTTTTATGTTAGTTCAATCTATTCTATTCATCGGCTTTTACTGGGTTAATATGTAAATGTTTAAGTATAACATGTATTAGGGTTCAAAATAGTTGAAAATAATGTATTAATGGGAACTTTGGATAAGACGAAGGAAAATACAAGGTGATTTCAGGTTTTTTTTTGTAGAAATTCTTGTCATTCCTAGCTTTGTAATATTATGGAATAGACATTCTAATGGTACATTTACATCAAACGAACATAGAGCTAGAGCTAGAGCATTCTTTCGTGATCTTTTAATGTAAACGAAAACTCGTATTCAGTGTTGTTCAGTATAAAAACATTGCATAGAATCGAACTAAAATATAATTTGACATAGTGGGATTAGAATTAGCATTCGTTTAATGTAAATGCACTGTGAGACAATTGAAATAAAACACCGTTTATTTCTCATACTTATATTTTTCTTAACAAATGATCCAATCAAATGTTTTTTAGCCGTTTCTTTATCCAGGCACTTCCACAAACAGTATTTATTGTCTTTAATTCGCTCCACTCTATTCGATTCGACCGTAATCAACAGATCGGCTCAATAACATTACGCCTAATGCGGGGCCAATAAACCCTCTATTTGCTTTAATTTGACAGATGCCAGCTTATTACATTTTGGCGGGAAATAATCTATTAATAATTATATTATGTATGTATTGGCAATTAAGTTTGGGTTAAATGTACCTATAGGTACTTACTCTTTGTTAAATAAATTCTAAATGTAATCGTGTTGGCTTTTTTATACTAGCTTTCCCACGGCTCACGGCTTCACCCGCTTTGTCTTCAACCTGATAAATTATATACTAAGACCTTTCTCGAGCATTACTCTATCAATTATAATTTATAAATCTTCACCAAAATCCGTTGGGTAGTTAAGATTTAAGCACTACATTTAAGTACTTGGACACAGTGACATATTTGTTTTGTTATGGCTTTTTCAATTTACTTAGATCGCATGGGACACACATAAAAAGTAGAATGTAGCTTTAATAATATTCCTTAACTAGCTGTGCTTCGCTGTTTCACCCGCGTGGCTCCGCTCCTTAGCGTAATGACATTATAGCTTATAGCCTTCCTCGCTAAATGGGCTATCAAACACCGAAATAATTTTTCAAATCGGACCAGTAGTTCCTGAGATTAGCGCGTTCAAACGAACAAACAAATAAACTCTTCAGCTTTATAATATTAAGTATAGATAATATTCCTAAATTTCCTATTTATAGTTACGGATATTTTACCAAACAACTTAAGATATCAACGTCATTGGAACACTGAAATATCTATTGATTTTCTATCGTTCGACCTTGAATATCTCGGAAACGCGGTCACGAGAATCTGTTACACTATTGAAAATATCTTAAGAATAAATATTATATAAGTTTTCAAGTTATTTCACAATCTGGGAAACCAACATGGCTGACTAAATGGTGGGAAAATCAGACGTAAAATAGATATAAAACACGGGTAGAAAATCTAAAGGTTTATATTTTTAAAATCATCGGTATAATAGTCGAGTAGTCGAGCCTATGTTATTGAACCTAATAATAACAGCTTGATCGATTTTTATGACATTTATGAGTTTTCGGTCGTAAAATATATTTCCTATTATTTATGAACATTCGTTAAAGAAGAATAGTAATTAGAAGCAAGCTCAAATTTGATGCCAAAATAAAATTTAATCCCATTATAGATTCTTTGCCTAATGTTATTTTTTATGATTTTTTAGAAAGTTAGAAAAGAGCCATATTTTGTTGTTTGTGTCATCACCCTGAATTTAAAAATTATCATGTGTAATTTCTACTAAAATGTTATTAAATATTTATATGGGTTTAATATTCATGCTGCAAATATTCCGCACGTATACAAATTTATAATGTCACTCAAAATACCAAATATATAATTAAAATTAAACTAACGAACCGCTTACCATTATATTAAAATTAAATTTTATGACGTCACTCACAGATCAAAATATAATTAGTGATACTGCATTGTGTTTAAATCAATTATATTTTATGAATAATTGAATCCCAATTTTCCTATGAAATTGTACGTGTTTCATAAAACATATTGATAATTACTCTCCGAGGTTATACAATTATTAAGTAGTTAGTTATAATTATTTGTGTGGGGAAACTTTCATGATTTCTCTATTCACTCTATATGTCTCTATTTCTCACTTTTAAGCTATTTTTGCGTCGAAATTTGGCCTTATCCAGTGCTAAGTAGTGCATCGTATAAATATATCACTAAAATATAATAACATACATTGCAATAACTAAGTACCTACTTATAAACTCTTAAACCAACATAGTCGAAGTGTTTCAAAACGGACTATAAAATGATTGTATATCATGCCTGAATATAAGATTTAAGAACACTCCAAGATAATAAAAAGATTTAACATACAATAGTTTTCGTCAAAAATACTGGGCAAAGCGTAAAACACTCTCATAAGCTTACATCCAACATCAAACTCAAACATTTATTTATTCAATTAGACTTCTTTTAGAAGGACTTTAGAATCGTCATAACAGTTTTAACATTTACCACCAATTCGGAAAGCAGTATCTATGGAAAAGAACCGGCAAGAAACTCCGTAGTTGCTCTCGCTTTTATCGTCAATACAATATATTGATATTATGTTCGGAACAAAACAATTTCATGTCCCAATATTTTACGACTCAAATATTTGTCTCATCTATTACTTTTCCGTTGAATAAAAACCATTTCATAAGGGAATTACGCGCGAAATGACGATAAAGGCAAACGACGATGTTAACATAATATTATTGCAAATAAGGGAGATATTAAGTATCTACTTATTAGGTTATATTGGCGGAAAATTTTTCATGAATTGTATTATCATTGTTTGTATTGTATGCTGCGTAACATTTGGTTTAATTCTTAATGTTAAACTTGTATTATCTATATATATATTATATTAAAATGAAACCCGTTTCGCGTTGTCACGGCATCACGTGTGACCGGGTGGACCGATTTCGATAATTCTTTTTTTATTATATTCCTTGAAGTACTAGGATCGTTCTTATGTAGAGAAAACGTAAATATGTACCACGGGCGAAGCCGGGGCGGACCGATAGTATAAACAGCTATTTATCGTTATGTTATAAATTACTATCGTGTCGTCATTCTTAACTCTGTTTCTACCTAGTTTAAAATTGATCAAATTTAGTTATTTACGTAATGCTCTATGAAAAAAGCAACACTACATATTCTTATTACATGACTTTCTTTATTAAAGTACCAAGAAATCAAGCAGCCTTCAACACTTAACTATTAACTTTAACTTTCACAGGAATACAAAACTGGTCCATACTTACTTGACTAGAGTTGAAAATGGATTTGCGAGAATTAGTGCATTTGATTAGTTACTCCTTTAAAGTGTTTTTTCAGTATAATATATATTCAGTATAATAATAATTAAAAGGAAAATTTCTAAATAAAACCGGCCATGTGAGAGTCGGACTCGCGCACGAAGGGTCCGTACTATGGGCACCCCCCTTAATAATATAAACGTGATGAACATAGATGTTTGGTCTGTATCTGGGTGCTAATTATCTATATACCTAAATATTTATTTAAAATTATATATGTATGTTTATCAGCCATCTGGTTTCTATAACACAAGCGATAGCTTAGTATGGGATGAAGATCGTGCTGTGTGTGAAAATTGTCCCGAAATATTTATTTATTATTTATTTTATTTATTTGTTTAGTTTGAGTTTCAATTTCCACAGTTCGCATAAGTAGTGTGTAGAGCCCTGTGTGTTGAAGCTTTTATTAATATAACTAGCTTACCAGCCGCGGCTACGCCCGCTTTGTCTAAAACCTAATAAATTACATACTAAAACTATGACGTCGTTGACTAAAAGCTTCCTCTTGAATCACTCTAACTATTAAAAAAAACCGCATCAAAATCCGTTGCGTAGTTTTAAAGATTTAAGCACACAAAGGGCCATAGGGACAGAGAAAGCGACTTTGTTTTGTATGTTGTGATTTACATTTTATCTTACAAAACTTGAACTAAACATTATTAATAACATAAAACTAGGATCTTCAACAAAAACATGTAAATTACTATTTCTAAAACTGATTCTCAACATCAATGAAGAAGCGTGTGGTATGACCGATTGCGATGAATGGAAACTAGCTGCCATTGTTGTAAAGCTTATGTGGCTGTTATCATACTGGCCTGTGTTAGTTAGACGGTAGTTTTAATTAATCTAGGAGTCACTTCTAGTGCGGTTTTATATGCACTAGTATGATTAAAATGAAACATTTTGCAAATAAATTAAATAACAGTAATATCTTCCTTAGCCTCCTTGGTACAGTGGTTAACGCGTGAGCGTAGCACCGAAGTGTCCTGGGTTCGATTCCTGGTGTAGACGAAAAAAAAATGTCTCGGTCTGGTAGGACACAGAAGGCTTATCACCTACTTGTCCCTAAAGAAAATCGATCAGCGAAACAGATGTATTTAATGCATCTGCCCCTTACCCCACTAGGGGACATGAGACTTCACTTAATATCTTCCAAAATAATAATCATCCTAAATCAACTGTATAACTTTCTGCTTGGCACTGGTTGCTTGAAAGAAATTGCTTTTAAGTAATAAAGCTGCCAATTGCATATTTTACCTGATTTTATAAAACTTTATATGTGTGCAATATAGGATATATAAATATGTAAATAAACAATAAAGCCGCTATTAATCATATAATATATCCTGCTGCTTGTAATTAATGTGTGCAATAAAAATATAAAATATAAATAAGTCTTATTGATTATGAAAATGCCTTCAGCAGAAAGCTGTATTGTAACATGACAAAAGCCTTTAAAATAATTTATCAATTATGTGTGTGTCTATGTCTAATTAGCTCTCCATTCATTTTAAACAATAAATTACTAATAAAGCATTCAAAGCTTTTCATTTTAAAACCTTTTGTGATGTTTAAAAATAAACACAATGAAGTTGAAATGTACAGCTAAACAAAATCAACATAACAACAGTACATTAGCGAAAAATGTAAAAACACAAAATAACAGCTTAAAAATTGGAAACTCTTTATTTCGCTCCTTTAATCTCGGGAGTTTAAAGTTGCAGTTGCTTTTATACAGTTTTCAACTCGTATGCACGAAGCTTACGGGTGAAAAGTCGGTAGGAAAAGTTTTGTATTATGAAACCATGTTTTGAAGTGTATTCATGAGTTTTTGGTACTTATTATTGCTTCAATATCAACTAGAGTTCCGCCCGCGGCTTCGCTCACGTTTTCAAAGAAAAACCCGCACAGATCCCGCTCCTGTGGGATTTCTGGGATGTGCTTTGTGTTAATCCTTCTAATATTATAAATGCGAAAGTTTGTGAGGATGTTTATTACTCTTTCGAAAATACTACTGAACCGATTACAATGACATTTGGTATGTAGGTAGCTGAAGGCCCAGAATAAGACATAGGCATTTTCATCCCGGAAATCCCATGGAAGGAACGCGAACTATGCGGGTTTTTCTTTGAAAACGCGAGCGAAGCCGCGGGTAGATTTCTAGTACCGTTCTAAAATAATGTCGGTAACGCTAATCTCAACAGAGACCATCGTCCATCCTCACCGTACCATTACAGAAAATCCTATATACTATAAGCAATAATCGCCATAAAGCTTCGTTAAAGCTGTACCAAGCAACAAGTAGGTACTCGAGAAGTGAAATTGATAGCAATACATGTGCAATAAATGGTGCAATACGACATGGCAACGCTGTAACGTGACCACGGGGAATGACGGGATGTACGAATATTGGAGGCGCTTTTTACAGCTTTTGGGCGTTACCATACTAATCTTTTTTCTATTTCTTATCGGTAATATCCTTTTTTATCATTACTGTTTTACTGCAATTCTTAGAACGTAATATTGTAAATGTGTGAATGTGTTTGTTGTCTTTCTTACATGTCGCAATCGTATGATATGATTTTTAAGTCTGAACCTTGGAGGCCAAAGACTGATAAAGGCTTCTTTTTACTTTAGTGAAACAACTCAACGCGGATGAACAAAGTTATATTTTGTTTTGACACTTCTTGGTGGAACTGCATTTAAGAATCTCGATAAGAACTGCACTCAACAGTTTGAAAAAAATCATATATTTAACACTTGAGGACTTAACACATAGTTACGAAGATATATTTAAAGTTCTTATGTGCATATTTTACCGCATCCATTTTTCTCACATCAATAGTGGTTTAGAAAAGTTGAGATACTTCAGTCATTTTTCAGTGTAAGCCGGCTAAGCGTGTAAGCCGCACTGATGAACGACCGGTCATAGCTTCGATTCCCGAGCGATGTAAAATCAATATCTATTGTTATTGTTTGTCTTTATATTGTTACATTTGGATTTGAGGGTTTGAACAAGCTGTAAATTCTTATTTATATATCACGTAACTCATTTTAAGTCAACTTAAAAATTATTTTTACATTGGTCCACTATATTTTGAATAAAATCTTTTGTTCAAAGACATTTGTAATTTTAAAAGAAAAAGAAAAGAAAAGAAGAAAGAAAATCTTTCTTTTTCTTTTTCTTTCTTTTCTTTACATTTGTAATTTTGTGTTGTCTTACTCCCCCCCCCTGTACTTTCTTTTTTGTTAATAATATTATATTCACTACATGGACATATTTTTTACGTGTATAGGTGTATCTACATTGAAAGTAACATGATATACAAGAATTCATAAAGCTCATCTTTTAAATTGCATGAAAAACGGGTGTTGTCAATATAAAACAAATGAGCGACGCCGCGTGTTACATATTTTAATATGAAAATCCAATCTCTTACGTACTTTTTTATGGAATATGTGATGTTGGCACATGTGTACTTACGGAGAATATAAATTGATATTTCAAGTATAGATTGTTGTACTTGTCATGTAAAAAGCTTTAAACTTTACAGAGAGATTATTTCAGTATACTGTATCACTCGTAATTGGTAGAGCACGCATGTTAAAATATGTTTTTCCATAAAAAAGTTTAATTGAGGATTTTATTATATTGAGATAATTGGAGTACTTGTAAGAACTATTGTAAGTACTACTATTGTAAGAACTTTCCAAATGTCCTTACATTTATCGTTAATAGTATATTTTATTAATTAATGTAAGTTTGTCCATACGAAAATGTAAATGAAAAAGATTAGTTAGACCAGAAAATTACCTCTATATATAGGTGTTTGTTATTTTATCACAACAGAATTAATTTGGGTATAATTCAGTTCAGAGACAGATTAATATCCAAAATCTTTTAAATATAATCAGAGTTTTAGCTACCAACTGTGCTAGTCTTACTTTGTATTCTATTGAAACTCCTAGTCAAACGAAATAACTATTCTATCAAACATAAATAGGAAATAGCGTTCAAAGGATTGTAATAAAGTTGAGAATAAAACATGTAAACTATAGCAGAGTCTTTTGAAGAAGGCTCTCACGGGAAATTATACTCAGCAGCACTTTTGTTGAGCCGTAAACAACTATACTGTTAATGCTTGCACTATTGTAAGCTTATAAACGTATTTATCTTTGGCATAATAATAGTAAATTATTTATTTAGGAGTACCAAGGACCCATTACATTACAAACACAATACACAAAAATTACATACAAAAAATTACTTAAAAATTAACATTAAGATAAATTAAAATATAAAATTGACATGTCACAAAAATCCTTATATATCAATATAGCTTATTTTTTATACTATATAGGTACCTTATAACATTGGTAAGCTTAGTTGGAAAAATAGGAAGAATATAAAAACATATTTATAGTTCGTTGGGATTCGATCTCGTGTCCTTTTAAGTATTTTGATAGGCTGCTTAAACCTAGTATTATACTTAAAGTAGCTTTGAAATAAAGTTTGAAGTTTATACAAATCAGTATAAAAAAACTACAAAAATGCAATAAAAAGCTAAGAACAAATGTGTTATTATCATACTAGAAATAATTATGAATAATCCGAATCCAATAACTCTCAATATAAATCTGTAAGTAATATTTCATAACATTTTGGCGACTCAAAGATTTTTATTCCATTTGGTACAGGACCGCTGGGACTTTAGTGTGTCAAGCGAAGCGTGCATCTTGCATATAATTTTCCGTGTGTTGTTTTGTTTTGTTATACGAATATAAAAGGGTTAAAAATACGTGTAATAAAAGATTACTTCGAAAGGTCTTATGGAAACAATTCTTACTACACCTTAGCTAGATAATTATGTAAACATTCAGAAATTATCGACAGCATTATGTATAAAATTTGTTAATTATTTTGTGCACAGACATGTATCAAGATAGACTAAGCGAGTGTATGTACTTCCCGTGTCCAAACTAAGTTTATGAAACTTACTTGACGCTGGCCTACACTCAGTCCGCGCTTGCAGTTCGCCAAGGAAAGACGTGAAGCTGAATAAAGTAAAATGCCGAATTGCGCCGTTATAAACTGTAGAAACTCCACAGCTGTGAGTGGCCGAGTTATCGGAGATGTTTCCTTCCACCGGTAAGTAATTTTCTAATCAGAATATGCACTATTTATTTTAAAATCAAATAAAGAATATCTGTGGAAAACGATCGTGACAAACATGGATACCAAACCATACGGAATGATTCGGAATACATTGCGGCTTTTACTTGGCACGGTAAAGATCGCGTCGTATGATAATAAGCAATGAATAGCGTCTTCTCATTTTTCTGTTCTCATTTTTCTGTCCAATTTTGTGGTTAGTGATGTTCATTTGATGCAACAGTTCTCGATTCTAATCGATTTTATAATCGAACAGAAAAATGATAATTTGAAGGAGCAATTTTTCAGAAAAAAAGGCATAGATTTTTTTTGTCATTTAATACGACTTGACCTAGAACTTTTAAGTATTTTAATACAAAGGTACTAAAAATAAATATTATGACATGGACGCCATTAGTTAAAGTGTCATCTTGGGAGTTTTTTAAGAAAACTCCTTATTGCTTAGACTATGTTTGTTTTTTCAGTTTTCCAAGCAAGAAGCTTATATCTAATACACTGGAGATTTCAGTATGAACATTAACTTGTAACAAGAAAATATGAC
>CAJQZM010019136.1:0-12680 GCA_907164665.1 Colias nastes | reverse complement strand
ATGCAAGCAAAGCGCCTTATTGCACTTTGTACGTGCTTGCTCGTACAGTCAACAATATTTTTTTATCAGATAAATAGTTTAAGAGATATATCGTAAAAACCATATCAACCGCTATTTTCAAGATGGCGGCCGTGGGACAAGGGTGGCGACCCCACAAACTTGGTCATAGCTTCACACTGACCCACCCTACACATCAAAAAAAAAAATTTGCGTCCTCTAAAAAACGCAACCCCAAATGTAACTTTTCAATGGACTATTGACTTGAAGACAATTTTATGTCGTAGTTACAGTTATATTTTGAGTCTATGATGTCATTTAATAAACTGTTTATGACATTGAGATAATATTACTACGTATGGAGGAGACACCACGAACAAAATCTGTGCGCCATTTTTTTGCTCTAACTAAGTTTTAAAAATTATTATCTAGTTAGGTACTTACCGATGAAAGTTATTCCTTTGCACTTTTCCGTATTATTTGTATTATTTGTGCAATATCGTAACACACACGAAGGCATATTTGATGCGTTTCACTTTAAAACAAATAAAAAATGAGCGTGCAGTTACGCCATATGGCGTATGTTGAGCGGAACATAAGTGATGTAGGCGGTGTCGTCTCCATATGTATATCTCAATGGTTTATGAAGAGTTTGTTTAAACATAAATTTTATTTGAACCTTATTACAGTCTCGTACCTATCTATAAGAAGATCAGGGGTTTACACCGCACATAATATATTGTTTGCAAAATGCTAAAAGCACCTTTGTTTATATTTGCAGTCTTTTGTTTACCATAAACGGATTTTCCATTGTTCCCCCTTGATAACGTTAGTTTTGACTTGAAACAGTGTGGTATTAAAACTTATTGAGATGTAAACCTATTAAGGTGAAGTAACGTAAGTAGTTTAGAGTTCATAATAATAGGATGTGAGGGTGAGGAATATGGACGGGCTTTGTAATATAATATAAAGTTGTTTAGTATATGTGTTGTTGTGTATATCACGAGATAATTAATGCATCTATTCTTTCGTGTTTCTTAGGCAATAATATGTTACATTGTGTTCATATTGATATTACGACTGAGAAAGCATTTATGTAGAGATTCCATTTGTATAGAGATATTGGATGCGAACATATTTTTGTTAATAAATAAAAAAATATATAATCAAATCTAATAATAGTAATTAATAAATTTAGCTATCTATTAGAATATTTTTTATCTATATCTATACTCAAAACGAACCAATTCCCAAATATATCAAATATCATTCCTTATGCAATTTAAAGTTCAATTCAGAACTACAAACTAGCAAGACGAAACTAAGAAAGCACCAAACTTAACTGGCAACATGCAGGCACGTGGGCTGAAAGTCTGAAACAATTGTCAAATTCAATTGGCAAACCAATTTGAGACACGTTTGCGATCTATCTCTGCCGAATGTAATTACGATTAAATCGACGGTTGACCACCTGTTACCCGAAACTTGTCTCTGAAGACTTTGTGACCTAAACAATTTCAAAGGATGTTTTTGATGATGTTCGTGGTTACTTTTTTATTGGCTTATGAATTTTAATTGTGAATGCGTAGATCAACTAATACAGGATAATGTGGTATCTTTTTATTATATTAATATTCGAGATTACTTATAAACTGGCGCGGGCAGATGAATTTTTATTATTTAACTAGCGGTCCGCCCCGGCTTCGCATCGTGGTACATATTTACGTTTTCTCTACATAAGAACCATCATCGTACTTCAAGGAATATAATAAAAAAATAATTATCGAAATCGGTCCACCCGTTAACGTATGATACCGTGACCAAGGAAAACGGGTTTCATTTATATATATATATAGATTTGTGACGAATGCGTATACAATATACCTACTTCACGCTCAAATCTACTAGTTATGTGGTACTTTTTACATTAATTTTAAGTCTAATTATCCCTTTTTTTTTAAATTTATTAACTCCTAAGTACATTGACAAATAAACTTTTAAAGAGTCGTTGATAGTCAGTCGTCAGTTTAAAAGCTGGAATTGTTTTTGCATAAACAAAAATGTTTTTATAGCCTAAAGTTTTCAATTAAATTGTTAAAATAATTGTTCAAGTAATTGTTAAAATAAGAACAGTGGGTGGAACAGAGTATTGTGTTGGATATTTATTTTGAGTACGTGTGATACTGACAAGTATTGGATGAGCAACTTTGATTAAATTTTTTGTGTCTGATCAAGGGGATTCATTAAAGGTTTGGATTTAGAACAAAGTGTTGCGTTTGTTAATAACTTTTCACGGCATTTATATAATATTTCTTAAGCTTGTTCATTAGTGGTAGAGACACTTTTTAATCAATGAAAACTTTTAACTAATATTATTAACACTATTTTTAAAATCCATTATTTATACTTAAATTCCCGCAATAATTAATTTGATTTGTATTCCAATGAAATTTAGAGGCTCAATAACGTAATATTTCCTGTGCACATTTGTTCGATAATTCCCAGCTAACGGATTGACAAACAAACGAAATGTCATGAATCGCTTAACGCCAAGCTTAACGCTATTTGAATGACAAAGGGGCAGTTAATTAAAACGATCTCGGTTCAAAAAGTAAGGCTTCGTTCATATTGCCGTGATTAAACCCTTTGTGATTTTTAAAGAGTTGTATTACGGTTATAATTCTAGAAAGACCTCTATTAATGTGATTTTTAACCGTAGGATTATTTTTTCGTTTATTTTTATTTAACAGGATTGACTCTACTTTTAATAACTTTTACGGGGGCAAAGACAACTATAATACATAATATGTATCCATCCGTATTAGATTACAGCGATTGGTTATAAAATTTAATAGATACAGTACCTATGCTACGATACATATTTAAAATAGCAAGAACGTATAAAAAAACAAGATAGAAGCGACAATGAAAAAAAAGAGTGAAAATCTAGTAAAAAATGTTGAGTAATAGAAACCCTCTTAATTTTTTACCATTTTGATCTATAATCACTTCATATTATTTTAACAATGTATGTTTATAAATACAACGTTTGTTATGATAACAATTACATTGATTTGTAATTTCGTGGATGTTCTTTTGGAGATTGTAATACGATGTTTATAAACAAAAGATTTGTTTTGATAATATTTAAATGGATCGTTAACCACTTAAGTGTTGTTTTGGAAATAATCTAATTATGGACTGTCAAAATAAATTAAAAGGCTCATTATTTATATATTTGTTTTGAAAATAATTATGACTAAGGTTTAGTGAGGGAAATCTTTGGGTGAATATGAATATAATATAACATGTTTTCCTTGTGATATTTTGATTTAAAATTAGTACCATAAGTGTAATGAATAAAAGTCGAAAGTTTGATTTTAATGTATCTCCCTATAAAATTTCAGATAACCAAGTTTAAATGGAAAAAGAATGAATATTTTAATAATAAATTTATTAGTCAAACACTAAATAAACTTCTCAAAACAAATAATTATTATCGTAGATGTAGATTTAATCGTGATATTCAATAGTGATATTTTAGGTTAACGATCACTAAAATTACGATGGAATTATAAATGTCTTACTCTACGTAATTTTGTACTTATGACTATTAATTTATTATTAAATGAATCATGAATTTAAAAGCTATTTAAAACTGATTTATAGAGACAAGGTCACCGACTTCTTACTCCAAAAGTAATCAACTCTTATTTATTTCTGTTTCTGACTTGTATTCAAATTGTTCAAAGTGAGGCTCGTTCAATTTGACTTTAGGGTTTTTGACGTTAATAAGTAAAAGAGTTATAATCACGAAAAATATTATTAAATTTATTTAAAGAAGCTGAAAAACAGATTTGAAATTTGTGTGTTTACACAGTACAGAAGTTGTTAGGTATACATTCTTTAGAAGCTTTTACAAACGAAAGTTTCATGTAATAATGACTAAATAATACTATACAGTTCTAATAATATATATTCATTGCGTATTGAATAAATAACTCCATTCTGGCATTTGATAAATATAAAGTAATTTAGGATTCGAACTACATTATCTAAATCTTGGAAAATAATATAGATCAGAATATTTTCTTATTGAATATTCTTTCTAGGTTTTAGTTTCAGTATTTCTGAAGCAATGTTACTTGTCTACGCAATATTTTACTTATTTAAAAACATAAAATTACTACTATGCCTTCGCCAACAAATTCGCAAATCCAAGCACGTTCATTCTTTCCAATTTTACGTGTAGGTAATAAATTATATAGGAAACTAGTACGCCATATTAAAGAGAAAAAGGTCCGTGGGAAAAGATATTTTCATTTTTCTATCCCACTTTACCGCTTCACCAGCTTTATTGTAATATTTACTCCTTTTCATTTTTAACATGAAAAATAACAACTACTAGCTGTGCTCAGCGTTTTCACTCGCATTGCTTCGCTCCTGTTGGTCTTAGCGTGATGATATTTAGCCTATAGCCTTCCTCGATAAATCGGCTATCTAACACCGAAATAATTTTTCAAATCGGACCAATAGTTCCTGAGATAAGCGCGTTCAAACAAACAAACAAACTCAGCTTCAGCTTCAACTTCAGCTTTATAATATTATAGTATAGATTAAATCAACCGTTATTAATTATAAATATTTTTAAAACAAATTTGTACCTAAAATTAAGGTTTCTAAATTTCTCGTTAACGAAGCGTCGTTATTTATGTAAAAATACCAACCTCAGAATATAAGCGTCAATTAAAATAAGGACTAAGTCCCGAAATGTGCGACATATCACGTTTCCCACCAGGTTTTTGATGCGGTGCTGTGAGCTGATAAAGGTATAGACTTTAGGTAACTTACTTATAATTTTGACAATATTTAGGTGCTTGCTGTTATAATAAAATATGTTAAAACAAATATTTATTCAGTCCACTAGCTTCTTTTATTTACCACCCATTAGAAAAGTTTCCTCAGAGAAAAGTCAGCGATAAACTTTTTTAAAAATCATAGGTATTTATTTTACAAAAACCTTTCATTTTAGTCAAGAAATCATATAGATTTTTTCCTTTGTCTTTTATTTTGTTCTTATCTCACTCGTTCTTCTAAGCTATGTGTACCACAGAACATATAATTTTCTGTGATGTGTACTGATGCGTAAACCACGATACAAAAGGACATGCTAAAGTTTAGGAAAATAATGAGATGGGAATATTTTTATTCACACTACAACAGAATAAAGAAAGCAAGATGCTGGTTTTATTCTTTTGCGTTTGTCTATTCTTTAGCATATCTATACTTATATTATAAAGCTGAAGAGTTTGTTTGAACGCACTAATCTCAAGAACTACTGGTCCGATTTGAAAAATTCTTTGGGTATTGGATAGCCCATTTATCGAGGAAGACTATAGGCTATATTATATCATCACGCTAAGACCAACAGAAGCGGAGACACGCGGGTGAATCCGCGGAGCGCAGCTAGTCTTAAATAAATATAGCGCTTCCATATGAATCTTATTAGTTTAACCTCTGTTAAGTTTTTAATATTATATTATTTTTAATATTATTTTTATATTATATTGGTATTAGTAATGTTTGTTGTAGATCCACGCATACGCACAACCCAGGCAGTCCAGGTACTCTGAATGGAGTCAATGGTAGTGTTCATGGGGAGGCGAGGCAAGCGCAGTCCAGGAAAAACATCATTCGTATGCTGGGTGAGTTTTATATTATTTATAACTGGCGGTCCGCCCCGGCTTCGCCCGTGGTACATATTTCGCAATAAAAGGTAGCCTATGTTCTTTCTTAGGGTCTAAAGATTATCTGTGCCAAATTTCATCAAAATCGGTCCAGTAGTTTATGAGCCTATTCATTACAATCAAACAAACAAACAAAGTTTTCCTCTTTATAATATTAGTGTAGATTTATACTGTAGATGAAACTGCATATTACAGTTTAAATGTTTTCAAGAAACACAAAATTTACTTGTTTCACTTTTCTTTCGATATTTATTTTAATAAATACGACCATTTCGTTCTATCATCTTCAAATATTATTTCATTAAAAGGCGTATGAACTTGTTAATCGCATGAACGTGGTTCAAGGATCTTTAGGAATATCCCTATATATTTA
This sequence comes from Colias nastes, assembly GCA_907164665.1. Taxonomy (NCBI): domain Eukaryota; kingdom Metazoa; phylum Arthropoda; class Insecta; order Lepidoptera; family Pieridae; genus Colias; species Colias nastes. The sequence continues at coordinate 6,563 of CAJQZM010019136.1, read as the reverse complement.
CACTATTTTATGCCCGTATTCCAACGAAATCAATATGTTAAGCATAGAATAAAATATTCATCATTCAGCCGATTCATAAAATATATTCAACCAATCATCGAACCAATTCAATACAATTTCAGGTATACACATTAAAATCTATTTCTAGCAAGTATTTTTATTTATGACACTTTATTGTACAATACCAGTAATAAAAAAACATAATATATAATTTAACATGGAGAACATGAATATGGTAAGTGCACAATTGGCGGCCTTATTGCTTAAAGCAATCTCTTCCAGGCAACCGTAAAAATAAAGGACAATATGTACGATGCTGGTTAAACGCGAAGGCGCAATCAAGCAATCAGCAAGTAGTAACCTAATAAGTTCTTCATTCTTGTCCTGAACATCGTTAAAGATAGCATGTATTTATGAGAGAGCTAATTTATCATACGGTAGATTGTTTACGTCTATAAATTCAATTTATTCTTTCTCATGTACTTAATTTAAAAAGGATCTATGTTAATGTGCCAATTATTTTCGATAGAATAAACTAATTGAATAAAGAATTAACTATGTCTGAGAATATAGTAGATATGTTACTGGTGGCCAATAAACTGTTTATCTATTTCTGTATGCGAATTAAGATTATAACCGATATATTAAAATCCTTATCCTTACCTACTATACAATCTTACTATGAAATAGAAATAAATAAAGAAGTGAAAGGGAAAGTGTGTTTCTTTGTTTGTCGGTCTCTCACGTGCAGACAACGGATCAATTTTATGTTAGGAGGCTAGACAGTAAAATAGGTAACTTTTACCGCGGTGAAAAACCTTATTCCCATGGGAAAGTCTTTTCAACATAGGGGCGAGGCCGCGGGCGGGATGTTAGTCGATAATAGGCATATTATATTGAATAATCAGTCAGTCACTCACTCACTCACTCACAACAGACTACACACCATTCCTACACCTACACTCATCACAAAAGTCTTTTGTTTATTATTTTAACGTATATCTTTTCCTCTTACTTTCTTACTCAATTTTCTTTGTCACATGTTTTTTATAATAATTCTATTAACGGAATTCCTTTTCATTGGCGTATTGTTCTATTATTATGTAATTATTGTATGAATAGCTGTAAGGAATCAGAAATAAATAAATAAATAAATAAATAAATAAATAAACTGCCCATTTTGTTGATATTATGTCTGGAAGCTAATAGCTGGTGCATTGTTTGCTATAAAATATATGCCCTATTAAAATTGACGGGCAATATTTGCGGCTGCATGCAGCGAACATTATTTAGTGTAATGAAATATTGGTAATTCCTATAGTAACTCGATTGTGCCAGAAGTGTTATGTTTTTGAGTTTAGATAGGTACTAGTTTAGAAATTAGCAACTCTAGTTTAAACGGCTTGATGAGAATTGGGATTGAGAAGTATCGTTACATTCTTTTTAAATGTTTATATTAAATCAAATCAAGCTTAGTAACAAATTTAGATGTTTTGGTTATAATTGTCGCGTAAAAACCACAGGACAGTTCTTTGGCATATTATGATTATAATGTACATATTATGTATTTTGTAAAATTAAATTGTAAAACTGACATGATTAAAAAGAGCAACTATGGAGTTTCTTGCCGGTTCTTCTCCGTAGATACTGCTTTCCGAATCGGTGGTAAATGTTAAAATATGTAATGACGTTTCAAAAGTACTTCTAAAAGAAGTCTAATTGAATAAATAAATGTTTGAGTTTGAGTTTGAATGTAGTTTCCAAAAACGACTGATATTAAAATATTACTTTTAAACTCTATTCACGAAATGTTATTCTGTACTAGCTTAGCCCAGGTTGGCTCTGAGGAAAACACAATGAAGGTTTTTTAAAAGAGTATTTCTTGAATTTCTTCCTTACATATAAAAATACAAATCCATCCTCCTTATTATTATAATATTGTGTTTAAACTTAGTGTAGAAAATTCTTTAACGATTTTTCTTAATGAAAATCTATTTAGCAGCCAGTAGTGTACTATACCTATATTTCCAATAATATTTTTTTTTCACTTGTGTATGTGTTAAATAAAGTATTTAAATAAATAAATAAAATATATCTCTCCAGCGGCAGTAGTGATAGCATTCTTCGTGTGCTGGGCCCCGTTCCACTTCCAACGCCTGTTCTTCATCTACGGCAGCAGCGTGAGGTACTACCACACCATCAACGAGTACCTGTTCCTGGCTGCGGGTGTGTTCTACTATGTATCGGCTACTGTTAACCCGATACTGTATAATATTATGAGCCATCGGTAAGTGTTGGTGGTATTAGTTTGGTTATATTGTGTTTGATTTTACGCGTGTATCATACATTTTGAAATTAATATTTTAACTAATTTTAAATGTCTCCCCTGACTCGCTATGTTCAAACCGTTGGGGAAAATATTGGGATGGATAAATTGCGTTAAAAATTCGTTAAAATTTAAAGCCTTTAATTTCTTAAAATTGGTGATTCTTATTGTTTTTTAAAAATCAATCTGCTTCCCGTCACAGGTTAACCGTATTTCCATAGCAATTATTTGCATATAGAAAACATACAACACTTTTAATTTGTTCATTTGAATAAGTAGTTACCTACATATATTAAAATGACCTAACATTTTAAAGATCAGTACTTAGTACTTACATACAATGATACTTTTTATCAAATCTCGTGTATTCTATGATAAATGAGATTAATGACATGATGTTGCAGCTTCAGAATCGCTTATCATTTCATATTAGCGAAGATTAATTTGACGAAAGAAATATTCTTAATAAATATTTGTTGAAGCTAATGATACATACAGTGATGGAAGAGTTTACTAAGATACGATTTATAATACGAATTCTCCATAATAATATTTATAATTTAATTTAATAAAAGTTTAAAAATTAACGTTGAATATGGCACTTTACAAGCAGCCTTAAATCCTTTTTGATGCAGTATTATTATATGACTTTGTAGATACCTATGGACTTACATAATAATATTCTTCTGTTGCTAAAACCTTACCTCTGTTTTCCCCATTGAGTCCTTCATCCTTACCCAGCTAAAACTTAGCTGCCATAAACTAACTCAACATACGTTGGTAAAAGGAAAATCTATGTTATGACAAAGTGCTTCTAGAAGTTTAATTGAAAATATAAATTAAATTTTTAATTCCGTAGCATTGAAATCCATACTAATATTATAAATGCGAAAGTAACTCTGTCTGTCTGTCTGTCTGTTACTCAATCACGCCTAAACTACTGAACCAATTTGCATGAAATTTGGTATGGAGATATTTTGATACCCGAGAAAGGACATAGGCTACCTTTTATTGCGAAATATGTACCACGGGCGAAGCCGGGGCGGACCTCTAGTGCTTAATAAATGAGACATTTTTATAGAATAAACAAAATTCGATCACGAGAAGACAGGCATAGCCACGGTTCCGCGAAAGACGCGGGTTCGAATCCCGCCTCTTGATCGAATTTTTCTGTTCTTTATAAATTTCTTTCGAATAAAAAATGATAGGTACTTTTATTGAAGTCCATCTGGAAACATAAACTAAAACTTTTTTTATTCAACTTCGTTTATAAGCGCTTTTGAATCGTCAAAATACAGAAAAATAATAATTGACCGTACGGACCCATAATGGGCATGATAGGTATGAGGTATGGGGTATGATATTTATGATGTTTAAGATGAAATAAATATTTTTCACATAAGTTCTACTTATAAAGTTTTCATATTATGTACTATTTATAAAATCTTCCCCATAGATACCGCATAGCGTTCAAAGAGACGCTGTGCTGCCGACGCGCGCGGCGCCGCGCGAGCAGACTGCGGGACACTTCTAGTGTCAGAGAGACTATGATTAACCACAATTCAGAGGGTAAGGAATAAAATTAAATGGTATGTATATTTGTAGAAAATAAATTAATTTATCTGTACTATACATGGTGTCCCACCCTCGCTGTACTAAGCTGAAATAAATTTATAGGATAATGCATGCACAATACACATGCTGCAAATACTTTAACAACAAAACGACGTCATTTTTTTAAGCTATTGCATAGCTTCTATCGCGGGCCTTGAGTGCGGGGACCGAATCGAGAAATTCCGTAACGAAAAAACCTCACGCTCCCCACTCCGACGGGCTCGGAGGTGTGGCTTGAAGGCATGCTATGCAATAGCTTTACCGCGGCAGTCCCCGAGTGCCACACGTCTTTTTTTTATTTTTCCTTAAATTTTACGTTTTCAGCTGGCATTAATAGCCAGCCGGCCGACATAATTTATCAAATCTAGTTCTCACTAGCCAAAACGCGCTCTATCTTAAAACAAGGTTTAACCAGTTTCACTGTAACACACTACATACACTAAATAACTTATTCCACGTTATAGAACGACGGGGTTTAGCGTTTAACTGTAACATACATACATACTGTACACTGCATACTACACTAAATTATTTACACAATATAAAATATGTTACATACTACACTAAATTATTCACACCATATAAATGTTACATACTACACTAAATTATTTACACCATATGAATTTTACAAACTACACTAATTATTTACACAATGTAAAATTGTATTTATTTATTCATACAAAGGTACGCAACTAGTCCGCGTCCGTTCCGCGAGCCACGACCGACGGTCCCGTACGGACCGAGGGAGAAGGAACAGCTACTACGGAACAGAACCAGACCGGTGGAAGCGGCACAATGGAGGCAAACACACACATAGGTTTGGGGATTGATACTTGTAAAAAATATTTTTTGTGGACGTAGATTTCTTTGGACAAATTGAAAAAAAAAATTTTTTGACAGATAATTTTTGACAAATTGTAAAATATGGAATACCGTGCATAGGTTTGGGGATTGGTCTTGTATATTTAAAAAAAAGTTGTAAAGTATTGCTTGTAATTTTGTAATAATAATATCTCCTAATCTCTCTAATCCTCTTAGTGGAACAGCATTTTGAAGTGTATGTAGATTTTGAAATTAATCAGATTGACCTGACGATGATGATACGGGACCGGTCGTTAATTATAATAAAATTTAATTTAAGAGTTAATAAAAAGGGAACTAGTGGTGTTTTGTTTCAAAATCTGAACAGAAAAATAAAAGGAGTAGAATTGGGATTCAAAAAATAAAAAGTGGAATATTTTTTGTAGACTTTGCTGAAATTGACTTTGTAAAGGAAGAGGTGAAATTGCAAACTTTTTAAAATATTTTCGTGTAAAACCTTTTCGAGATTGTAGTCATATTTTCGTATGTAAATGTAATTTATTTACTTGTGATAAGTAGAATGTAAATAAACATAAATAGTTGTATAACATATTTATTTAAGTTAATGTAAATGTAAGAAATATTTTTAATTCTAAGTATTATTTACGCTTTTATTTTAAGCAAATTACACTATGTACCTAATGTACTAAATATAGGTACTGATGTCAGTCACTTTGAAATGTAGACAGCAAAATAAATAATTGTATTCTTCTGATAAATGTATCAAATGATGTACCTATGTAAATGTATCATACACTGTGTATATGTTGTACCTTCAACTCAAAGATATTTATATAAAATATAAATATAATATTGCTTTAAACGTTTAAAGGAAAACGGAAAATGCGAACATAAATTGGTCTATTAATTTCCGAAATCGTCGGCTTAGAGCTGATGGCGTATTAATGTTCCCTTGTTTAAGATATTTATCGTACTGATTAATTGTATAATTTGTCTCCTAATGATCTTAATGTACCAGTAAATATGTATATTTGTAAAAAGAGTTTTGTTTGTTTAAAGGCATATTAATCCAACAATTTGATGATTTGGAACTCATACCGTTTTCCATTTAAAATACTTGTTTTCTCATATGCAAGAAACTTACATTAGGCAAGAATACCTGAAAACATCAATAATATATCCGAGACAAAATCTGTAATAACGATCTTTACTTATCGTATTTTATTTTGTAAGAATAAACTGTAAGACTTATTTATTTATCCTCCAAAGAATGTAACGAAAAATTGCATTCATCTTTTATCATCATGTATTTCATTTTATAATTATATTATCATCTGTAATCTGTATGTATATGATATCTAGTAATTAGTAAGGCAAAATTAAACAAAATGATCTATTTCTATCTAAGATTGCTAGTCAAACATTGTATAATTAATTTATATGATTTAAATTGTAATTTAATAAGTATAAATAAAGTATTCGTGTAATTTGTAAGAATATTTTCATATTTAATGTAAATAACTCGTAGTATTTATATTGTAATACTCAGTGATTCAAATAAATGTTTTTTTTTGTACATTGTGTTTTATTCAACACCTATATTACATAGAATACTAGCGACCCGCCCCGGCTTCGCACGGGTGCAATGCTGATACTAAATACACTACAGAAAAACTGTGAACACGCTCTTGCCGCACCGGGCGGCCGGCCGGTACCGCCGCAAACGCTACGTCCCGCAATTTTTAAATCTGTATAATCTTCGAAAATATTCACTTAAATCATACGGTGTAAAGGGCCATAT
>CAJQZM010019134.1:0-19808 GCA_907164665.1 Colias nastes | reverse complement strand
GTTTAGGCTCCCACCTCGTGTCGCAATGCAATTCTTCTCGACCGTGCAAGCAGTGTGGTGGTAATCACCACTCTTTACTTTGTGGCAACAGGAACGGGACGCCTCCGCCGGCTGCTCCGGCGCAGGACGCTGTTGCCAACAATCGATTTGAAGGTAATAATGTTGATAATCAATGGGCAGGTGGTGTACAGGTTAATAGACCTCGAGTTTCTAGTCACGCTTACAGGCGCGGTGGCAGAAAGGTTAATTCGAATTATCGGAGCCAGGCACGTCCCCCCATGGGCGGGGGTAGTAGTGGACGTCATGTATATCGGACACCGGATGTGTCACGACCATTTAGGGCTCGGGGCCCTAGGGGCCCTGGGGGGCCCAATGTATCTCGCGTTGCTGCTGATCAGCAACGATCTGATTCTATCAATCCTTTACAGTATTCGGAGTGGCCTCGCTTAGGACAGCGGGGATCCCAGCGAGATTATTGACTCGAACACACGCCGTCTCCATCTAAGTCTTCGACCTCTCCTGTTACTGTTATGTTGCCCACCGCTCAGGTTTGCGTCGCCTCCCCATCGGGTGAGCAGGTTGCGGCGCGAGCGATTTTGGATTCTGGTGCACAGGGGAGTTTGGTGTCGAGAAGTTTAGTGGAGCGGTTGCGGTTGCGTGTTGTTCCTGCCGCGAACAGTATTTTTGGTGTAGGCGGAGTTAAGGTGTCCGGTTTAGTGGGACAGGTCTCACTCACCTTCTCTCCTCTTAAATATTCTTTTCCTCGTGTTTCAACGTCTGCTGTTGTTTTAGATAATGTTATGGGAAAACATCCACTTGTTAAATTGCCATCGGAGGTATTTGAACATGCAACTCAATTGAATTTAGCGGATGCCAAATTTAATATTCCAGGTCCAGTTGATTTGCTACTCGGTGCAGATGTTTTGGGAATGCTACGGTTTGGAAAATGCATTCATCTGCAACGTGGTGGGTTAGTAGCCGTTTCAACAGACCTTGGTGATGTCATCATGGGCCCTGTATTTTCATTATGTGTTTTTAGTGAAGAGGATGGTAACTTGAATGTAGGACTCTCTCTCGCTGAAGCGGTTCAGCGTTTTTGGGAAGTTGAGGAGCCCCCTACAGCACGCCGTGATAACCCAGAGCATCTGGAATGTGAGCTGTTCTTCCAGAATAATACAGGTCGTCTCTGTTCGGGTAGGTTTGTCACGAGGTTACCTTTTCTACCGTCTCGTCCTCCATTAGGTCAGTCTAGAATGCTAGCTGAAAAAAGGTTAGCATCTATGGAGCGACGCATGAAGAGGGATTCGGCATTTCGTATTAAGTATGTTGAGTTTATGAAAGAGTATTTAGAGCTCGGTCATATGTCTGTTTCTAATTTTGATTGGAGGTCGCAGGAGCACTACTTTATTCCACATCATGCGGTTTTTAAGGGTGGTAAAATAAGAGTAGTTTTTGATGGCTCTGCGCCCAGCTCTAATGGTGTATCATTAAATCAATGTTTGCATTCGGGTCCTAAGTTGCATCGGGATATTGGTGATATTTTAACAAATTTTCGTAGGCATCAGGTTGTATTTGTTGCGGATATTAAAATGATGTTTAGGCAGACTGTTATTCATCCCGAGGATCGTCGTTATCAGTTGATTTTGTGGCGAGAGAAAGAATCAGATCCTATTTCGGTTTTCGAGTTGAATACTAATACTTATGGACTTAGGTCGAGTCCTTTTATAGCTATTCGTTCTTTATTAGAGTTAGCAGAACGAGAGCATTTGCGTTTTCCTAGAGCTGCTGATGTTTTAACTAGTGATGTATTTGTTGATGATATCTGCACCGGTGCTGCTAATGAAAGGGAAGCGTTGATACTGCGCGATGAGCTTATTGATATTCTCAAGGCGGGTGGTTATGAATTGAGAAAATGGTTGTCGAATTCACAAGCTGTTCTTGCAGGTTTACCTGAAGACCACCAACAGGATCCTTATATTTTTCAGAATACGGATAATCCGGACGCCATCGCTGTTTTAGGGGTTCAGTATCAACCTATTTCAGATGTATTTACATTTCGAGTTCAAGATTTGGATGTTGTTAAAACATGGACGAAGCGTACCGTACTTTCGACTGTTGCTAGGATATATGATCCTAATGGTTGGTTGGCTCCAGTCGTGTTTTTGGCAAAGTGCTTTATACAAAAGCTTTGGTTACAGGGATTGACATGGGACGCCCCATTGGTGGGTGATTTGTTGAACGTTTGGATTAAATTTGTTTCGTCCCTCCCTGATATTGAATTTGTTAGAATAGATAGGTCGTTACTACCATCGGGTAAATGCGTAGTAGATATTCATGGTTTTTGTGATGCTTCAGAGAGCGGTTTCGCTGCTGCAGTCTATGTTCGTACGGTTAATAAATCAGGTGCTGTAGCGGTTAAGCTTATTATGGCTAAGAGTAAGGTAGCTCCAGTTAGAACGCGATTAACTATTCCTAAATTGGAACTATCAGGTGCTGTACTTTTGACTCGTCTCCTTAATCACGTTAAATCGACGCTAGGTCAAAATATTAATATTAGAAGGATTTTCGCTTGGACTGATAGTCAGATTGTTCTTGCATGGTTGCAAGCATCAGTTCATGCTTTAGAAGTTTTTGTTGCGAATCGGGTTTCGCAAATTCAGCAATCGGTTGCTAATCTTGAATGGAGACATGTGCCAGGGGATGTTAATCCCGCTGATTGTGCATCTCGCGGTTGGGAGGCTCCAGTTTTATTGAATCATTCGTTGTGTTGGGGTCCTGGTTGGCTGCTCCAACCAGAGAATTGTTGCCCTCAAGCTTCTATTAAGCTTTTTGAGTCTCTTCCGTGTTTGAAGGTCCTTTCGGTATAAAGGAGCCTGCACAGAATTAGATTATATATTAATTTAGATTTTTTATGAACGCGGTTTCGTTCTTTAGATAAGAGTTAGGTGAAACGGTTCTCACCTTCGGTATTTTGTAAGATTGAAGTTGTACTTAATGCCAGGCCACTATGTTATATTTTATCGGACCCAACTAACCTGGAGGTTTTGACTCCAGGACATCTTTTGATTGGGGGTCCACTTAATGCGCTCCCTGAATATCCATTTGAGGATACTCCGGTTAATCAGCTCTCACGTTTTGAACTGCTGCAACAACTTTCTCAGAGTTTTTGGAAACGGTTTAATTTAGAATATCTTCATTTGTTGCAGCAGCGTGTTCGCTGGACAGATAAAACGGATCCACCAAAGGTCGGTGACCTCGTCCTAGTTAAGGAGATGAATATGCCCCCACTGTCTTGGAGACGTGGTCGAATTTTGCGGCTATTCCTAGGCGCGGACGGTATTCCGCGAGTTGCAGAGGTCCTGGTAGGAAATTCTGTCCTTAAAAGAGCTGTTGCGGGCTTATCGCGGCTGCCCGTTATGTAGGTTCTATCCTTATCCTATGGTTTTGGACTCAGTCAGGTTTTGCCTGACTGGGACGGGGGAATGTTCGGAATAGATAAAATAATTTAATGGTAACCCTGATAGCGGAAACGCGATGTATTCATTCGGTACGGAGCCGCGTTCGTTTCCGGCTATTGTTCTTGTTATTCGCTTGGTGAGAGCGCGGCATTCACATTATTTATTGTCCCAGTCTATCGGAGTCCGCCAACCGCGCCGCTCGTGTATTTAGTGTTATTATCGGCCGCCTCGGAAGTTATTTACGCGCGCATCGGAGCGTGTCGTCGATTGTTTTACGTGCTGAACACGTAGTAAATTAGTGAATCGGCCCGCGGAATTGTTAATTGTACTTTTTATTGATATTGGTAATCACGCGATGACCGCGAGTTTATGTGACAAGTGAGGTGTCATGGCGGCGTCGTGTGCCTGGCAGTAGTGGTGACTATACACATTAGATTGTCTCTTTTCTTTTTATTTTATCTTATGTAATTTAAATTATTCCCGTAATTATAGTTTTTCCTCCCCAAAGGGTACCCTATTGTTTTGACTAATTGACTGACCGACACACCACATATTTATGGAAGCAGCGCACGAGACTTCAGGTATGTACTCACGATGCATTCAACTATTGTATGGTAGCAGAGTAAAATATATATCAAACAGAAGATAAAAGCCATTTTTCAAAAAATATTTATTAACTGTGCCAAAACAGCTCGCAGGTGTCATGGCGTAGGCGTGACGTCACTCTTTAGTAAATACGTAATTATTTGTACGCATTGCGAAGAAAATTAAAAAAATATTTATTTAATATGTGTTATAGAAACGAATTTCAAAGTTTATAAGTGGTGTGTAGTATTGCAGTGTGAATCCACATAAAAATAATGCTCAAAAATGTGTTAGTAATTATTTCAAGCGAGAAAATAATAAGAAATGATTGTATAAAGTTGGCGCGGAGAACCCCGAACCACGTATTCGTGAATTCGCAATTATATTTCTGTTCTGAGTCGATAAAGCATACGTGAAACAATAGAAAATAAATAAAAATGCGTATTCTCAACATATTCATAACAACAAAACACATCTGACGTGAGTTGTTTACTTAAGCGTGACGTCACGCGTGTTTTAGTCAAAATGGCGAACTGCAGAATTTCAATGTTTTATTTTATTGATAATCTCATTAATCTTAATGTTTTTAAGATTTCTAAGTCACTATATTTAATTTATTTATTATACATTTTCCCTTAAAAACACTAATACAATCATTTATGGATACTGTCGTCATGCCTTGGTATTATACATAAGCGCATGTATGAATAGAAGAAAATGACCCATCAAGACCCATATGAATAGAAGAAAATGACCCATCAAGACCCATATGGTTACATATAGGTACATACATATTATGTAAGTACCTATATGTAACCATAAAAGCAGTCTATAACAACAAAGAAAAAAATATCACAAATTCCGCCTGTTTCATAAATGGATATACATAATATCAAAGCAATTTAATTTTGAAACGATATTTTTTTGTAAATATTTACGTTTAGTACAAAGTTGATCAACCTTTGTTGTCGACAAATGAAAGCGCTTTATTTGTTTAGTTTAGTTTATTTACTGGCCATCTCTTTTATTTCACTTTATAATAAGCATATTTAAAGTTAAAAATATGCTTATTATAAATTCTCGAAGAGGAAACATGCATTTCAATGTTCACTGATTATTTTATTTACAAGTTGTTGATCTTCTTTCTATCAACTTTGTTTATCTTTCTACTTTCTTTCTTTTGTTAGCTTCCTAACCCTCACCTTTGGAGTATCTAATCTTTGCCTTTGGACCACCAAGGACCTATCAGCTCCCAGTTTTGCGCTTATTCGTTTATCATTAAATTATATGTATGATGGAAAACCAAAGTAGGTAGTATATTGGATATACTTTGTTTTAATTTTAATCGTAAGTTTTAATAAAACTGTGACCCCCCTAAATTAAACAGAAATTTTAACCAATAACAATTTTTAATGAATAATTCTTTATTATTATTTTGTTATTATCATTTTTTAACTTTGCCATTGTCTTCCCCATCTTCAAACTTCCCTTTATTAAAAGACATATGAATTCAAAAATAAGACTCCGTACAACAAAAGACTCGCAGCATTACCCTGTAGTTATTTCTATCGTATCGTTGCAATCGCATCGTCATCTGGCGAACGGTTCTTGAACTCTCCAAAAATAACATTTGTGAGAAAAAACATCGTTTGTCATTCGACAATAGTTTCTATACAATGAGTCGCATCCATTGTTGCAAGGTTCCATCAACAATTTTGACTTCCGTCCTTTATGACGTGAAATTCGTGCGGATTGGGGCATTTGGATGTGACTCGATCCTGACTTCACGCCCTTGGGATGTGTATTTTCAGATTTCAAACATGTCTTTGTTATTTACATATTAATTAATATTATTATTCATTTTTATAAGAATTTGTTACATCTAATTTTGTTAGGAATACATGAATGAGTATTTTGTTTGAGGTAATATTATGTACGCTCTTTAGTTATTTTTTTTTTGTGTTCGCTCGACACTAAGTACATTGGCGTCTTGCTAATCCTGCTGTAAGTAAAAAAGAAATCAGGAAAAACCGCTAAGCTGTTTATCGTATTTGATTATAACGTGTAGACATTTAAATAAAATCAATAATATAAAAAATAACAGGATTATAATGATAAATGGAATATTAGTAGGCACATAAAATACGCAATTATATAATACTAGCAGCTTTCCACCCGCAGCTTCGCCCGCGCAGTCAAAGAAAAACCCGCATAGTTCCCGTTCCCGTGGGATTTCCGGAATAAAACCTATCCTATGTCCCGGGGTAAAAAGTAGCCTATGTCCTTTCTCGGGTATCAAAATATCTCTATACCAAATCTCATGCAAATTGGTTCAGTAGTTAAGGCGTGATTGAGTAACAGACAGACAGACAGAGTTACTTTCGCATTTATAATATTAGTATGGATAGAAAGAATGTTTTTATCTTTTTCTTAACAACACCGCAATTATTTTTACTCCATTACGATTATGGATAAGCCCCGATAATTATGATAAATGAGCGAAGGCTGTATTAAAGCTATATCTCACGGATGGGTCAAGGATAGTACACAATAATGTCTCATTTTGCACTAGCTTTGCTCCTGCGGCTTCTCTCGTGCTCGTTTCTGGACAGCCATTTATAATTATTTCACATCTGTTGTTTTCATGACACAAACGAAGTTATATCCTCCTTTAAGGTCTAATCTACCATTCTGTTAGAATTCATCAAAATCGCCAGTATGCCGTTTTGGTGTAAAACATTTCATACATCTACAATATTAATTTAAAATACAAGATTTTATACAACAGAGTCGGTACCCATATACATTAAACATACTACATACAAATTCCTATGCAGAACCAATTCATTACATTAAATGAATACCACGCTTACATAAACGCATCAGTCAATAAGGCCCTTCGTACACGAGGCATTAGCAGTTAGCACAGATAATATAATGCAACTAGCTATCCCGGCAAACGTTTTTCTGTCTTGTATTGTCTTACTCTTAACAATTAGGGGTATAAAATTCCACTCCTGTTGGTCTTAGCGTGATGATATATTATAGCCTATATTATGTGACCCGACCTGTTAGTAATATTCATGTAAAATTTGAAGTAAATCCATGCCGTACTTTTTGAGTTTATCCCGGATATACAAACAAACAGACAAATATTCTTAAACTATATTTTTGCTTCGATATCAATTGTAGATCACGTCAGGTATTCTTTAAAAAATATTCAATGTACATTTTTGGCTTTCCTACGATTTTATTATATGTATAGATACTAGCATTGTGTACGAAGGGGCTAAGACCACGCAACGACACCGTGTCCACGTTATGCATACCGTTATTTTGATAGTAAAATCCGCGACCTCAATATGCAAAAACGCGGGAAAATTAGCACAATTCGTTGTATTGACAATAGAGTTATGATTTATTTACAAGGATGAGTTGTTTTAAATAGACAGGCATTCATAGTTATAATTCCCTGAGGGTTGCTTTTAATGATAAACCTTTTAAAAACCTTTTTTTAAATATCATGTTGCAAGTAAATACAGATTAATAAAAAGAAGTGAATTATGCATTTTTATTAATGGAGAAAAAGTAGAGCTACTTTCACCATTTGCTGATAATTTGTCAGATATCGTATTTGATATCGTTTTCACACATTATTTGTCATATTATTAACGGAGAGAAAAATTAAACTGAACATAATACCAGAAAGCTGTAAAACAACCCCTTATTATTACAAATATGCTGACCTATTTATCTATAACTAAGTAGTAATAAACAAATATTTATTAATTTAGTTTGAAATGAGTTGAACCAGTTTCATTATGAGAGTCAAAAATAAGGCGCCTTTGCTCTTAATATGATTGGACAAGTCGTTAAAAATAACGATATTAATTACTAATAGTAATTAGTATCTCGCACTAATTTTATATCAAGCAATGATTTAATCTCGACCTAATTCTCAAACAAATAATATAAATAACAATAATTGCAGAAAAGAAAATTTAATTTATGATGAAAAGTCTGATAAATGACACTAATTTAAACCTTTACATTTTTATCTTTAATTGAAAATAAAATTAGATTATGAACGTAACGGTCAAATTATTTGTATAACAAAACGCTTATATTTTAGTCTTCGACTATTTAATTAAGAGCCTAGCCTATCTTTTAAACTACTTAATAATAATATTTCTTTCTTAAGCCTTTTTAGAAATAAAGGGCTTTAAAACTCGTTGCATTAAGAGAAGACCACCTTGACTTCGTTTAAAGAAAAATTAAACATAATTATACCTACTGTGTTCATATTATACATAATACAATACATCACATGCAACAGCTTCATGGTTTTAATGGAAAATTTATATTTTGGCGAATTTTGCATCAATCCTATACGAAAGTATTTAGTTGAAATTAGTAAATTTTAAACTAAGTACCAATACACCTACGTATAAAAACTTTTATGCATTAAAGCTAATAACAATGTTTAAACAAAAGACTGTGTTTTGTTTGTTTAAATTTAACTGAATCATATTTCAAAATTCAAAAATGCTTGCTCTACGTTGCTAAATATGTCTTTTTAATGCCTAGATATTTTGAGAAAACTTCAATGAAATCGATACAGTATTTTTGGACTGAGGAATCACTAAACATACGAATAAATTATCTACTTATTTCTCATTATTTTCATCAGAAATAAATTACTTTAAAAAATTGCATTTTTAATACAATACATTATTGTATTTCAAGTATCATATAACGTATCAATAAATTATGAGAGATGAAATTAAATTTGAAAGATTTATGATCAAACAATGAACACACAGACTAAGAAATGGTTATGAATTACAAAATGTAATTTAATATATTGATAAGCTACAAAGTTGCTCTTGTTTTATCTAAGCTTTAGTTTTAAACACTTTTCTCATATAAAATATGTAAAAGCTATGACTATATATTTTATAAATTCGGATTTTTTTGCGAATTTAAATTAATCATAGGGATTATATTATTCTGAAAATATTTGTGAAAGCGCGTCTTTTTGTTGTTTCAAAGAGTTTCCATAGATATTTCAACTAAAGTGCACCAAAATCGGTTTAGTCGTTTTTACTTTTGCGAGAAATTGGACCTTCACCAGCACTAAGCACTTTTAGCCCGGTTTACACGGGCTTTATGAAATCAAAACTACTACTACGTAAGTTTTACATTGGCTTGGCACCGACATCAAACCTATTGAGTAAATAGCACATCTAAATAATATGTAGTACCTAATTAATAATATCAAATCTTTTTTATTTTTTACTTTTCCGTTTTTGAAGTCGGTTTTTTTAACGTACCTAGTTATTTTTATTATTTCTGCGTCTGCTTCATAGGAAATTTCCATTGTTTGTGTCTGTTGATCGTAGATCAGTTTAATTCTATAGAGAAGTGAAGTCATAAATAGTTTTCTAGTGTGAGATTCGAATCCTTGACCTGATAGATAAGGATCAACTGCGACAATCGATTCAATATGGTGCTAGCTTGTTGCACGTCCGCTTTTATCCGACTTTGAATAAAGGAGGAAAAAGTTCTTAAGTCATAATTTTTTTATGTAGTCTCCGATTGTTCGAAAATTGCATGGACTATATTTTGGCAACCTTACCTATATGATCAGAAAATGTATTTATTTGGTTTTAATAATTTTATCCCGGTTCTACACAGAACCGCTCAGGTCTTATTAAAGATTTTTAAGTAATATTTCCTTATTTTAAATTATAATTCTTTTTCCATCGTTTATCAACACAGACAATGACATAGGCATTAACATTTTAATTTTTAACTTCCATGACCACTCTTCCAAGTTTTATCAAAATCCGTTCTGTAGTTCTAGCGTAAATGAGCAACAAACATCCATCTTAACATCCATCCTTTCGATATTATTAAAAGTATAGATTATTTCAATCGTTTTACCATTCTTATTTCAATTCAATTTCAATTTATTTTTCAATTTACTCAATTTATTACAAATTACAATTTTCAGTTTACAATTTCCAATTTATTACAGTCTGTTATTAATTACCTATATGAAAAATATAAAATGGCTACTTAAACAATTTATTCAAGCCATTCAGTTTGTACTCATCATAAATATTGTGATTTATTTCCATAGACAATAAGTAACAATGATAAAATTCATATTTATAACCATAAACGTCACAATGGCGCATGTTTTCACTTTTACGCAAATGGTTATAGAAAATCATAAACGAGACGAAAACTATTGTTCTTTGAATTATTATAAAAGATATAATATTATGGTGAAGCGTGACTGTTGTGAATAATTTATATAATAACTTAACGCGCGGCTTCGTTTAGGTTAATTGCGTCTTTTTCGACAATTTCATCCCAACCCATCAAAAATTAATCAATAGAAACTGAGATACTGTTGTATTTATTTTAATCGTATGGTTTTATCGCAGCAATTTTCTGCAAACACGTCAATTGTTATAAGTACCCGAAATAATGACAACAATATAGCAATTATTTTGAATATAGACATTAGGTACATTAAGCATTTATTTATTTTCAAATATATTATTAACTAACATTATCATGTTATTTTCCACGTTCCAGTGTTTAGGCATAAAATACAGCTGTCGATTAAAACTTACAATTTAAGTACAAATTTTGCCTAGAGAAAAAATGTTCGAGAACTTCATAGAACCCTTGAGAATAGATTATTTTTGATAATAATAGTAAATAAATTAATTTATGCAAATTAGGTTCTGTTTTCTCATTATATATTTTAATATTAAATTTAAAATATAATTTTTGCAATGCTTTGAACAGTTATTGAGCAAGATAGCCGATTAATAAATTATAATATTATATTTTCTATAATCTGAATACTACAGCAAAAGCAAGTGTAGTCAATTATTTTCTTCTAATTATAGCTCTTAATTAACTTCGGAATTGTATAAAAACGTTAATAGATTTTGACTAGTTGATTACATTTTACCAGCTTCAGTCCTCTTTTCTTAAAAAAACCCAATTCCTTCGAATAAAATCATTCTATTGGATATAAAAAAGCAAACATTGTTTTGCCAAAATACCTCTATCACTTAAGCTAAAAAACCATCATAGTTTACAACATACCTGCCAACCAAACAACAAGCAAACACACCAAATTTCATAAAAATCGGTCAAGTACTATACTTTCATATTACAAAGACGTCATAGCAACCTTTAAAACAATTACCAAACGCGATCAAACTAACCAATCACGATCGAAGGCTCTATGTTAACTACTCAAGCAGGGGCGTTGCTACCGGGGCCCCTAAAATAAGGGCCACTCACATAATATACACAATAACCTTCTCTAATATGTCCTTTATATCATAAAAATCTAGCTTTAAAAATTAAAATCACAAGTTCATCTAAAAACATCGAATATATTTATGACTAGCTGTACCCACTGTTTTCCCGCATTGCTATGCTCCTATTGGTCATAGCGTGATGATATATAGCCTATAATAGCCTTCATCGATAAATGGGCTATCTAACAGTGAAATAATTTTTCAAATCTAACCCGTAATTAACGCGTAGTTACAAGCAAACAAATTCTTCAGTTTTATTTATCAATCTATAATGTCAATATACACATAAACTTGTGGGCCCTAGTTTCGATACAGGGCCCCATAAGGCACGCTACGGTACTGTATTCAACAACCCATATTATGCAACGTCACAACGTAGCATGGATGTGAATAATGGTTGAAAGCAATCGAAAGAATTGAGAATCATATTAACGCATGTGAAAACAATTTTTCAATCACGATTGTGTTAAAGAAGATATATTTTGTGAAATGGGACATGATTTCTTATCATTAGTTATTTTCGTTTGAAAAAAATACCACTGGATTTTATTAATTTACTAGCTTTCCGCCCGTGGCTTCGCCCGCTGTGTCTAAAACCTAATAAATTATCTTACTAAAACCTTCCTCTTGAATCACTCTATCTATGAAAAAAACCGCATCAAAATCCGTTGCGTAGTTTTGAAGATTTAAGCTTATATATGGACATAGGGACAGAGAAAGAGACTGTTTTATACTATGTAGTGATTAGCGCTTATCTTGTTGTTAAGGAAGCATCTTCATAATTATCGGCTTTAAATAATAATATATCGAAGAGTTTACAAGTTGTAGGTTATTATGCAACAGGGTTATTTAGATAAAGAATTATTTGATCAGTTTGAATGACAATGACCTCGACTTTTAAAATTATACACATTATTAAATGTGTTCTACATTAATTATCATTTGTATTTCTTCAATTAAAATGTGAACACAATTATCTTGTACGAAATTGTGTTACGTGCATGTTTTTATAGATAAAAATAATTTCCATATACATTGTTCAAATTAAAATATTTATTTAAAACTGCTCATACGCTAACCACCAATTAGGCACATTTCAGACGGTCCAATAATCGCAAAAACGCAACTTAAACGAATTAAATTCTATTAACCCTGCAGCTAATCCCAAACGGGTCAAGTGGTGAATTAACCCACTGATCAAAGCTAGCATTTTGCGACGAGTCTAATTGAAGTACAACCGAACTTGTGTAGAACAGAGGTACGACAGAATGTACTAGAAATAAGGGCATGTTATAAGTATCGACTTTGTTTTTCTTTTGTCTGACAATTATGAATTAAAACTATACACTTAACAATGTAACATGTTTAGTAGAGCATATTATATTTGGACAGTAAAATTAATCTATTCATTTTACAAAATGTTCATGTAGACTCTATGACTCATTTTTCCTTACTCTATCATAAAATAAAACCATTTTACTTAATTTAAGTTGATCATAGTTAAGTTTGAAATGTATACTACATAACATTATATTATATTATATTATATTATAAATCGTTATTTCAATGCGTAGACAAAAGTTCCTTTAATGTAAAAATTCTTATTTTAACTCTACAACAAGCACACAGTCCGCTATTTCAAACTCAAACTCAAACTCAAACATTTATTTATTCAATTAGACTTCTTCGGGAAGCACTTTTGAAACGTCAATACATATTTTTTACATTTACCACCGATTCGGAAAGCAGTATCTATGGAGAAGAACCGGCAAGAAACTCCATAGTTGCTCTTTTAAATCATATCAGTATTACAATTTAATTTTACAAAATATGTAACTGTATATTATCATAATATGCCAGAGAACTGTCCTGTGGTTTTTACGCGACAACCCTCCATGGGTTTTTATCTTCCATATATTCCTTAATGCTGTAATAGGCTCTCTGAACTAATACGTTTTTTACATAATTTTTAAATTTAGCACTACTAAACTCTTTGATACTATGAGGAATTCTGTTGTAAAAAAGTATACCTTGGCCCATAAATGAGTTTTTAACTTTCGCTAACCGATAAAATGGCATTTCAATTTTATTTCTGTTCCTTGTGCCATAACAGTGTCTATCTCCTACTCTTGTGTGTAAGTCTGCGTTTTTGTGTACATATAAAATGTTATTAAATATATACTGTGATGGTACAGTGAGGATACCAGTATTCTTAAAGAGATCTCTTAGTGAGTCCCTAGCACGTAAATTATATATAGAGCGTATGGCTCTTTTCTGTAATATAAATATAGTTTCTATATCTGCAGCCCTGCCCCATAGCAGAATTCCATAGGACATAATGCTATGAAAGTAGCTAAAATAAACCAATCTAGCCGTGTCTTCATCGGTGAGATGCCTTATTCTTCGAACTGCATATGCAGCTGAACTAAGCTTAGCAGCGGTGGTGGCAACATGGGGCCCCCATTGTAGCTTCTCATCTAGTGTCAAACCAAGAAAAACAGTAGAATCCACAGGGTATAATACCTCCCCGTTTAAAATAATATCCCTTTTCACCTTTTTTACATTTGGAAGGATAAATTCTACACAATTTGTTTTTTTTGCATTTAATAATAAATTATTAGCATTGAACCAATTGGATATGCGTAAAAGAGCAGAGTTTACTTCGTCAACATTTGTGTCATGTCTATCCACATTAAATATTAATGAGGTATCATCTGCAAACAGTACTATTTCACACATATCCTGCAAATAATAAGGTAGGTCATTAATATACACTAAGAACAAAAACGGTCCTAAGATAGATCCCTGCGGAACACCTATGTTAATCGACGCACCGCGAGATTTCTCTCCATTAACAACAACGGTCTGTACCCTGTTCTGAAGATATGAAGCTATGAGGTCCTGAGCTAAACCTTTAATACCATAAAAATTTAGTTTCCGTAATAGAGTGGAATGTTCTACACAGTCAAAAGCCTTAGAAAGGTCGCAGAATATCCCTAAAGCATTCTTTGAATTTTCCCATGCTTTATATATATGTGACAAAAGAGCTATTCCCGCATCAGTGGTAGAGCGCCCCTTTGTGAAACCAAACTGTTTGGCGTGCAGTAAACCATTTGATACAAAATGACTACATAATTGGTTTAAAATTAATTTCTCGAAGACTTTGCTCAAAGTTGGTAAAATAGAAATTGGCCTATAGTTATTACAGTCTTCTTGGTCACCACTTTTAAATAAAGGAATAACTTTACTAAACTTTAATAAATCAGGGAATATACCACAGTCACAACATTGATTAAATATAAACGCTAAATGGTTGGCAATGTTTTCTATAATATTATTTACTAAATTTACAGACATTCCCCAGAGATCACATGTTTTTTTTAAGTTTAATGTTTTAAAAGTTTTAACAATTTCCTTTGCAGTCACATGTCGCAATTCAAATAATACATTACACTCAGCAACATGGTCCCTCAAGTAGGACTCAGCAAGCGCTGATGACGAATTTAATTTTTCGGTAATACTAGCAGGGACACTACTAAAAAAATCTTCAAAAGCAAGCGCAACATCAGCACTTTTGTCAATGACCCTACCAGCATTTACAAGTTTTATGGTACTACATATTTGATTGGCTTTTACCCATTTCACCATTAATAATTGCCCAAACCGTTTTAACTTTGTTATCAGAGTTGCGTATTTTATCTCTGACATACAAGCACTTGGCAGTGAAACAAACTTTTTTAAAAGTTTTTGAATAATTTCTAACATAACTAAGAAATGACAAGTCTTTGTTATATTTCTTCATGCCATATAACTCATATAAAACGTTCCTGCATCTGTGTATACTAGGTGTTGCCCATTGGCTAAATGGTAAATCCTTGGTAATACTTAATGATTTAACTTTAAAGATTTTTTCAAACTCATTATGAATTAAATTAAAAAGATTTGTAAACATTTCACAAGGATTATTATGGAAGGATTGATCATTCAGGCCAGGCAATTTATTATTAATATTATCTCTAAATTTATGAATGCCTTTTTTAGTTATAGGCCTAACATTAATTCTTTTAAATGTAGGTATGTAATCCCATTCAAAAACTACTTTCTGGCCACAGTGATCCGAAGTCAGTGTATTGAGAATACTTTTTTCTAAACAGTTGCAATCACAGTAAACATTATCAATACAAGTTGCAGAACTAGGTGTAATTCGTGTGGGTTCATCAAAAAGTTTGTGTAAATTAAATGATTGAAATAAATTAACTATTCGTGTTGCCGTTTGTGTGTGTGAAAGTAAATCAATATTAAAATCTCCACATACTATAACCTTCTTTTCACTTCTGCTCAAACGCTTTAATATTTCTTCCATGACTGTCTCAAACATATTATAGTCACTGGAAGGAGGTCTATAAACGCAAACAATAATGTAACGCTCAAGTTCAACACAGGACAGTTCAATGGTGCGTTCTACAGAAAGACTAACAATGTCAGTTCGTTCTTTGCTTTTTACACTTTTGTGTACTAAAATAAGAGAACCTCCATGGATAGCATGTTTCCTAAAGTATATACTTTTTAACTCATAATTATCAATATTTATTAACAACTGACATTGTTTAAGCCAATGTTCCGTTACACAAAAAACTTTAATACTATAATGATTTAAGAATAATTCTATTTCTAATAATTTGCTAGCCAAGCCTTGAATATTTTGATGTACAATGGAAAAAGGCTGCTTAGCTGTTGTCTTATATACTAGTTTAAATCTAGCTTAGGGCTAAATTTGTCAACACTTAACCTAGGTTGGTGTATATAATTACTACTACATAAAATTATAGTAGATCGATGGTCTGATACAGAACATGTACCAGACTGGTTAATAATTTTATATGCTATTAACATAGCAAGTTCTCTCTTATATCTAAATGGCAGATACACTGTATTCCTTGTCAAACAAAAAGATTTTATACAGGAATTTATGTCAAAATATATAAATGCATCACTATGATGATTTGTTAAGTTATACAATTTCAAGTTAATATTATAGATAAACCTATATTGATTTTGTGTCAAACCAGGCAAATATGGTAGTGTACACAACATAAATTTACATTTTGTCTCGCCACTAATTTTTAACATTTTTTGAAATCCTATATCAATGTCATGTTTTTTTAAATTAAAACTATCTCCGTATAATATAATAACAATATTATTTTCATTTAAACTCAAATTATCTAATGAATTCATGATATATGTAAATGAACTATTAGGAGTGCAAAAATTAGTTACTTTATGCCCTAAGTTGTTAAGCAAAGCGCCAAAACCCTGACCTATATTATCTGACAACACAATAATTTCCTGCATGGAAAGATGTTTTGTTTTACTAGATGAAATTGTTGCCGTTGGTTGAATACTATGTATGTCAGTGCAGTCAAAGGGCTTATGGGGCGACGGTTGCTCCTTGTCACTTATGGAACACTGACATACATAGTTATTGGTCAGAGACTCGAAGCGATCCATGTTTTCATTGCTTAACTTTATTAAGTAATCTGCCTCTTTTATGTGTTCATTAATTTGTAACTGGGCAGCAGAATATTTTTGTTTGAGGTCATTCAATGTATCATTTAATGAGTCTATTTTCTCCTTAAGTTCACCAGTTTCTACTTCATATATCATTTTATAATGTTCTAAGACTCTAAGTCCCTATGATATCTATCTAACTCTTTCAAAAGGCTATTATTTTTATTTTGCAATTGTGCTACATTTTTTAATGAAAATCTATTTCTAATAACTGATTTAGTGCGTTTAATAAACCTACTTAATTTAAGATATTTTTTTAATTTGTTGTGTGAATTTAACTTGATTTTTCTATTGTTTTCAAAGCCACTTAACTGTCCACATTCAAGCAGTTCACCAAAAAGACTGTTGGATGAATTGCATAGCCGCTTGGAGTTATCCTCCTGAACCTCCATTAAACTGCATTCCAGTTCAACGATACGACTGAGAGCCTTCTCGTGGTCATTGGAACACTGTTGGAAGCTGTCAACAAGGTCTTGAAGGGCTGTGCATTTGTTTTGGCTGTCCATATATTGAGTGTGGAGTTCAGCTAGCTCGGCCTTCAGACTAGTATTCTTGTTTATTATTTGCTGGATTTCTACCTCATGTTCCTCTCTCTCCAGCAAGAGTTGTTCACACAGGGATTGAGAAGCCTTTAAATCCTGTAGTGTGGCCTTTAGTTTGTTTTCCATATCTTTGGCCACTGCCTTGCGGGTCAGCATGTTGTAATTTTAGTTGCTGAAACAGGTGAAATAGATGTTAAAAAGTGTATATTTAAAAGTAGGTATTTAGAGTGCCTACTTGAATAATTGACCTGATTCCTTTTTTTGTGTAATTAAAAAGTAGGTATTTAGAGTACCTACTTGAATAATCGACCTGATTCCTTTATTTTGATGTTTCAACTTACTTCATTCAGATTTAGACGTTCTCAATACAATACAACAGACTTAGAAAATATTAAAGTCGCTCGCGCCTATAACGAGCCTAAGCCCGTCCCACGCGGCGCTCACGGCTACAGAATAATGATTCATACAAGTTTAATCGCACAGTGCACTGCATCAAACATCGCCATAAAAGAAAATGGCCGTTTGTGACTTTACTTCAAGTTTCGTCAACCCTTAACGCGATTTCGTTTTGTCATTATTTATGTATGTTTAAGTAGATTGCAGGGCACATTGTTTTTACTTACATATCTTTTCTTAGAAGATAAAATATAAGTATTTAAATTGTTAATGTAGGTGAAGTGGGAATAAGTATGTTAAAAATTAAAATATACCTACTTAAGTATAATCATAATATATAATGCGTTAATTCTCTTAGTTTAAAGTTAGACAAAAAATACATCCAACCGAAAGATAGAGTAGACGTATATTTTAAATAAATTAAATGATAGAGCTCCATGAAATATTATTTTTATTTGTTGAATTTGATTCATACTGCATAGTGCATACAATTGCAAATTCTGTTCAAAACATCGGACTTGCTCTAAATTCTAAACGGACCACTTCTGATTCCATCACCAAACACCGACCGTAAACTTTTAAATCGAATCAATCCTTTTAAAACACAAAACCACATGACAAAACCGTTAAACGTTTCACGTTCCGAGTTAAATGCGTTTTAAAATCACTTAAAACCTATCGAAGTTAAAGCATTCATTCCATTCGCAGGCGACAAGATGGCGGACAAGAAAGAAATCAATTTGGACGCGGTGCTCGAAAGCCTGGGCCCGTACGGACGTTACAACCTATTGAATTTCGTCCTTTTACTATTCCCCGTGCTTTTGAGCAGCTTCTACGAGTGCGGTTTCATTTTTGAAGCGCAACAACAGATTTATCGGTAAGTTTTTTTGGCGGGAAATCTTTGGAACGCAGAAAAAGAAGTTTCAAATGTGATTGCGTTCTCTAATAATCTTCTAGGATATACCTACTTAGAAAAAGAAGAGTCTCAAATGTAAATGCGTTTTCTAATAATCCCCTTCTAGATGTGTATAATACGCTCTTTGAAAAATAATTAGATATTTCTTCAAACGTAGCTGAATGACTTCAAAATACTACTTGTTCATTCGGATTAATCTGTATTTTAATTATTTATCGTATTCATTTTATTTCTTAAGTACTTATTTATTTATTTAACAGATGTTTTAAACAATAATATTAGATGCATTCCGTGATGAGATATTTAAATTTATTCTTACGTGGAATAATTTTTCTCGGGCAATAAATAAAATATTCTAACATGACCTTAGTTTATTATACTTAGCTTTTTATTTTTCCATTTATTGTGTGCTATTTCAAAATAAGTAGTATCGTTTAAGATAAAATCATAATTTTACGGTAAAATTTTTAATACTTATTTCCGTACGTTTATCTTTGGAATTATACGTGTCTGTCTGAGTAGATAAGCAGTTTATAATTTACTAGCTGCGCTCCGCGGTTTCACCCGCGAGGCTCCACTTCTGTTGGTCTTAGCGTGATGAAATAATAGCCTGTAGCCTTCCTCGATAAATGGGCTATCCAACACCGAAATAATTTTTCAAATCGGACCAGTAGCTCTTGAGATTAGCGCGTTCAAACAAACAAACTCTTCAGCTTTATAATATTAAAGTATAGATTTGAACGGCATGAGAATCCAAAACTTTCAGTGCTTCTGATATATCCATAAGACAATTAACAATAAATTAAACTAACGGTATAATTAACGTAAACATACATAATACCATCTGCATCGTTCAGAAATCGAAATTCCAACACATTCTAACGACTTTCACCTGCGTCCCACTGCACGTATTGCGATGAAACATACATTCGACAAATCTGTTAGTCCGGGATACATCGCCCATTTTTGCAAGTGATTACTATCAAGC